>CM047884.1:15901950-15934607 GCA_026212405.1 Petrea volubilis
AAATTTTGATTCTGTTTTAAGATAGGGCAACATATTTAATTTGAAATATTGTTTAATAGGCAAATCAAGTATGGAAAAACGAGTATAATTCTGAGGGCAAAATCTTGTCAACTCATAATGTTGTCAATTGAACAATGTATGTATATATGAATCTACTTTTGGGTAAAGTCTTGATTAATTTTATATCTTAGCTTCTATCCAAATATCTCAAAGAACCTTCAATCTTTTCTCCTCAACCCCTTTTTAATTTTCTCCTTTTCGTTTTCAAAATCCTAAAATAATCAAACCAAAACCAAACCACCTTCACTTGCCTCTATAAATACATTCCCCACAATCCCTCATTTCCCAACAACACCAACAACAACATTATCCATCACACACACACACGCGCACACACACAAATTACACTTACACCCCCCTTGTCACACATCAATCTTTCTTTTGCCAAATAAATTTCATATATAATCCTCGTCCAGCGTGCACAGATGGATCGCGTGGCCAGGATCGCGTCGCAGAAAGCAGTGGTGATCTTCAGCAAGAGCTCTTGCTGCATGTGCCATGCAATCAAGAGGCTGTTCTACGAGCAAGGCGTGAGCCCTCTGATCCACGAGATAGACGAGGACTCGCGGGAGAGGGAGATCGAGCGGGCCCTGATGAAGCTCGGCTGCAGCCCCACCGTGCCCGCGGTGTTCATTGGTGGGAAGCTCGTGGGGTCCGCCAACACTGTCATGACCCTCCAGCTCAACGGCGCGCTCAAGAAGATGCTCAAGGACGCCGGAGCATTGTGGCTTTAGTAATGATACGATCAATCAAGAAATGCTAAAATTTAATCTTTTTTTTGACTGTTTTTTGCGGCTTCTTTTTTTTTTTTTTACGAGCTGATCAATGCTGTATGTATGGAGGATATACATACCAGTATAGAGGCTTTGTTGTACTGATCATCGTTCATTACATCAGTATGAACAATTGCAATTTATAACTAATCAGCTCCATGTTTTTAGTTTCGTTTTTAATTGTTCTGTTCTTTTTTTAAGCTATATATCATTTTATTTTTTTAGGTAAAATTGCAAAGTTTAGGGCTTAAAAACTGAAATGCCTAAGTTATAGGACAAGTTTTACAATTTCTGTTTTTAAAAAAATTCAAAATAATTAGTGAGTATACATCAAATACAGATAAATGGAGAAATGATACTTAATTAAACTGCAATGAAATTACCTAAGTAATTTAATTAAGATAACCAGCCATTGTCTCTTAATTTCACTATACTAACACTGTGTTTAGCAGAGGAAAGAAAATGGGTAGATTGTAATTTTCCTTAGGTATATTTGGTTGAAAGGAAAATAGATGGAAGAAAAATGAAAACCTATTTATTTTCTCTTGTTTGTTTGAATGAAAAAGTAGAAGGAAAGAAAATAATTTCTGTACTAAAAAAAAAAACAACTATACCCTTATATCATTATAAATCATAATTATGTTATGAATTCATGCATTTAAACAAATAAATATAATGTAAATAAAATATATAAATTAATATAATGAAATATTTATTTACATTGTGTCAAATGACAACTACAATCTTATATAATTATAAATATAATTATATCGTAGATAATTTAATGAAAATAAAACTACTAATTAAATATGTGAAATATATTTTTAGCGTATAACACAAATTAACACGTCATATTTTCTATTTAAAAAATTCAAGGATCAATGTTAGTAGAAGATGCAATATTATTTAAACATCTAGTTATACATTTAAGTAATTTTGAAAATCTTATTTTATAGAGATCTTTGCGTTATTTTCTCCTCTTTTCCGTCCTATTTTAGGTGGAAAAAAAAAAATCAATGGGGCCCATACTTATTTTTTCATCCTCAATTTCTTTCCTTCCATTTTCCTCCCACAACCAAACAAGGAAAAATATATCGTTTCCTTCTAATTTCCTTCATTTCCCTCCTCTTCCTCACATTTTCCATCTTACCAAACGAAGCCTAAGAGTAAAGGCTAGAGAATCATGGGCTAGAGATTTTATACCAGAATTAGAGTTATTAATTAATTTTACTCTGGAGGGATGACGTCAAATTTTTATAAAATATAAAAGGCATTATTGTCATTATCATTTTTGTAAAGTTTTTTTTTAAAATGTCAACAAAAGTATATAAAAGTTTGTAATCTGTATAAATTTAATGCTAATTCATTATATGACAAGTGTATTAAAAAAACACTAGACATGTGATTAATTAGCAATATTGTTTCGGTTTAGTTGGATTTGGCTAGAATTTTCTATATCTATTGTAAAATTCTTCCCTCGACTAAGTTTTGCGAATTCAATAAATCATATAATAAATTAATACATTGCACTTACTATGTGATTAATCATTTTTTCTAATATATATATATATATATATATATATATATCAGTCTCACAACAAATGATAAGTGTAATACACTTAGGACACGTTTGCTACTTTGAAATGAATCCGATAGATATGTTTACCCACTTAATTTATTATTTGCTTGCAAAATTTTAGACCTATGATTATACAATGCCTCGAGATCTGTTTGACATATTTATTTGATTATAGATTACATATTACACCTAGAAGGGTGTGTACGTTTTTCTTTCTTTTATTTCTTCCTTTAATAAATTTGGAAAGACAATCTTACCATTTTTTGTAAATAATAACATCTTTGGAATCCATATTACCAGTTAACTTTTACATAAATAGTCAAATTTTGAATGATTGTAGATTTTGTAAAAAATGATCTAAATAATAATACTTTTAATATAAGTTCACCAAATAAAAAATATATATTCACTATATTAATTGATATTCAATGTTTAAATATTTATCTTAATAAATATGTACATTATTTTGGGTAAGGATAAATATGTACTTTAGATAACACAAATTTGAAAATATTTTTAATTATCAAAAAACTGAATGTTCACAATATATATCATGACTTATAAAAATAATTTTACTAATTTAAATGAAATTAATTACATAAATCATATCAAAAGGTGGATGATTGTTTTAAAAGTAAGACAATAGATAAATATGCTCATGATTGAAATAGTGTTATAAATTTTGATGGTGAACATGGGAAACACTTAAC
This sequence comes from Petrea volubilis, assembly GCA_026212405.1. Taxonomy (NCBI): domain Eukaryota; kingdom Viridiplantae; phylum Streptophyta; class Magnoliopsida; order Lamiales; family Verbenaceae; genus Petrea; species Petrea volubilis. Next base: position 15,905,073 of record CM047884.1, read on the forward strand.
ACTACAAGAAAACGTTCAATCTTAGGCGGAAAATAAAAAAAAATTAAAAATTTTAAAATTTTCAACTGAATTTTTCCGCCGAAAATTTAAAATAATTAAAAAATAATAATTATTGAATTTTTTGGTGGATTTTGGACGGAAAATTCCACCGAAAAAATTTAAAAATAATAAATAAATAAATATTAATATTTTTTAATAAAAAATAATTAAATAATAATAATTTTGAATTTTTCGATGGATTTTCGGGTGAAAATTCTGCCGAAAAATTAAAAAAATAAAAAATTTCATTTTTAAAATAAATAATAATTTTATATAATTTAAAAATATATTAAATTTAAAATTTTGGATTTTTATTTGAATTATTATTATAAAATTATTACTATTATTATTATTATTAGAATTAAATGAATTTTTGTATGCTATATATATATATATAAAATATTATGTATTATATATTAAAAAAATTTAAAAATTAAAAAATATTAAAATTTTCAATAAATAAAAATTATTATTATTATTATTATTATTTGAATTGTTGTATGGTATAAATATATAATTTAATGAATTATGACAACAAAGTGAAGATAGCTCAACGGTAAGAGAGTTGTTTGCTGAAAATTTATTTAATTAAAAAAAAAGAATTTCGGTGGAATATTTCGCCGAAAATTTATTTAATTAAAAAAAATACTTTGAAATTCCGCCGAAAATTAAAAAGCGGCAAAGGTTTATCTGGGGGATTCGTTCTGCCGAAATTCGGCCAAAAGTTCTACCGAAAATATCATTTTTTCTTGTAGTGTAAAAACTAGGAGGACAATAAAGTATTTTTCCAATTAATCCAACATAAGAAATCCACACAACCAAACAATAAACTAGTAAAAGTATAAGATATCCTGAATGAACAAATAAGTTAACAAACAAATAAATAATGATTTGGTATAATTTCTTCCTTAATAATTCATAATTAATGGATCACATTCAATCATATTAAAAGTAGCAAATGTGTCCTTATATCATTAACAGTGATTAAATTTAGTTCTAATCAATTATACGAAAAATATATCACAGTATAATTAGCAATAATTTGACTTAGGTTTAATGCTACTAATGATCTCTGAAATTTAATGTTAGAATTATTTTTGTCCCTAAAATTTAAATTGTTACATTTTGGTTTTTTATGTGATAAATAAGTAACATTTTTATCCTTTCAATGAATTTTTGGATTAAATTTAACTGGAAAACACTTACGTAAATGGTATTTTTATCTTTTTTATTGAAAATTGTTTTAGAAAAATAAGTTGATTTGTAAAAATTAACAGAAAATACCTTTCATATAAGTGTTTTTTTTAGTAAAATTTGGTTGAAATTAAAATTTATTAAAAAAAATTAAAGCATTATTTATTTATAACATAAAGAAACAAAATACGATAATTTAAACTTCGAGAACTGAAATCACACTAACTTTAAATTTTTGGAACCCCAAATTTTATCAACCCTCTAACTTACTCGAATAAGTTCGAATTAGAATTTTCCGTATAAACCCGACTAGGCATCACAAAGCGCTAGATATATAGGCTAATTTGGGTCACACACTATATGTCAATCATGTCAAAAAATGTGAAGATTCTGAGCTATCCATTTGAGTTGCACAAGGAATCATCTCTGAAATTCGACAAAATTCTACGTGGAAAGAAAAAACTAAAAAGTTGATTCTTCATACAAGATGATGTCATTTCATGAGTGGGAGAAAGCGAATGAATATATTCTATCAGATAAAAGAACTAAAACCAAACTTGAAATGACACTCGAAAAAAATTAATGTACAATATTCTTTAATTCTTGCAAAAAAAAAAAAAAAGAACACATATTCTTAATTCTTGGTGCAAGTGTCTTTTTTTTTTCTTTTTTTCTTTTTTTTTTAATTTATGTGACCTTTCACGACTCTTGGGGCACACATGAATTTAGTTTCTTGTTTTTGCTAGTTCTTTCTTTTGCACTTAAAAAAAAAAGTTTAAAATGTCTCATTTTGATTCCCCAAAGGAAAATGCTGATTTAATTACTCTAAGGGGTAAAAAGAAGCTAAAACAAGCTCAGGGGCCAAAAATATACAGGCCCATTTGCTCTATTAGAAAAAAAAAAAAAAAAAAAAAAAACAAAGAAGAAGAAGAAGAAGAAGAAGATTCTTTGGTCACTAAGAGTTTTTTTCATGCTTTTCTTGAACAAATGAAATGAAGATGAATATATGCTTGATTTAATAGATACATTGTAGCAGCATGCATTTTAATCACTTTTTGTCTTTCAATACGACCTTGAATTTCTAAGCACCAAAAGTCGTAAGTTCGTTCGTCGAGCTCGTGGACAACTTGTGATTGTTTTGACTTAGCTTTTAGTCGCTTATCATTAGTGTTAATGTTCTGAAAATCGGATCGGACACAATTTTAGTAGTCTTATTGGTTCTTGGTTCGATCAGTTTAACCGATTTGATCGCCGGTTCAATCAAATTTATGTGACTTCATAATATGTAATAAATATATTTAATAAATATAATAATATTAAGATGAACAAAAAATTTTAAAAAAATATAGTAAGTAATATAAAAAAAGAACAAAAAATATAAGTTTTCCCCAATTATTGGTCATTCTTTTTACTTAACTCTTGAAAAAATATCATTTCAGAATTAGTTAATTATTAATATATTATTTGATCAATTACTAATTATTAATAAATATATAAAAATATATTTTAAATATACCATGTGTGTATACATGATGCGGGTCAAATTTGGGAGCAGTTCATGTTGATTTAGCACTCCGGTCGAACACAAGGTGTAAGGTATATGATCTGGAAAATATGACCTACAACAAAGGAAAGACAACGTGAGCTAGTTGATGTGGGTCTTGACTAAGACCCTCTGATGCTTAAGTCAGTCATCGGATTGAAAGATAATTAATTTGAACATAGTAAGTGGATAAGGAGCAATTAATGAGTCTTCTTTTTACCATAAATGCAAGGGTTTTTATAGTGTGTCCAAATAGACCATTCCATATGGGGCCCTTAAACTTAGTAGGTCATGATATGATGATGTGGAGTGATCCATAAGCCTAATGATAGGGCCCTAGGACATTAGTTGGCTCTTAATTAATGAGGTATGGGGTTCGGTGATAACCCCTCACCGTGGGCTAACAGAGCATTTAATGCCAGTAAAAATTAGTTGGATTCGGTGTGGCTTCGATCGAATGAAGGTTTGACCAGGTAATATCAATCAGCCTGGAATGGGAGACAAGTATCCTGATCGATAAGCCCTAATCCGATCAAGAGCCTGGGTCTATGAGCTTGAACATGGAAGGGATGACACGCGGCACGCCCGATCTGATCGAGAATTACGATAAAAAATATGCCACATCAAAACACACACAATCACAATGTTTTAAGCAAATGAGCGACTATCATTCACACACACAATTACATACACACACACACAATATTATACATTTTAATATATAAATATACATAAACAGACAAATAAGCAAACAATATGCCATGAGTGTAGAAAATCATAAAAAAAAACACACACACACACACACGCGCGCACACAAAAAAAAACAAAAGAGAATTGCCGGTTCACGCTGATCCAACCAGTACCAATTTGATCAATTCTTAGTTGGTTCTCACCGGTTGGCACAAGTTCAATTGGACACTTATTTTAGGGAGTAAACCAGATCGAATTGGCCATCGATTACCAATCGAACCGGCCCGATTCGATTTTCAAAACATTAATTTGTCTGTGCTTCTTAGATATATTGCTAGAGACTTCTGGTCATATTTTGAATTTGTAAGCAGAAACTTTGTTTCGGTATGGTTGCAAATTATATATATAATTTTGAAATTTCATGATATATATATATATATATATTGTTGTTGTTGTTATGAAATGTACAAACTTGAATTGTGTTAGGAATTTGAATTTGGTTTTGAAAATCATCATTCCGTCTTGCCGGTTTTGAAAATTGTTATTTCGTCTTGCTTGTCGGGCGGCCGGCCCGGGAGGAACTGCTTCGGACCGGAGCGCTACAATGAGCGTTGAATTATAGGGACCAATCCTAAATTAGTCTATATGTGAAGGACCAACAAGAAATATATATTGAGTTCACAAAATCGCTGTTCATTGAGCTACAGTCGCTGTTTCTCAAAACGCGACTTTCGTCATATCTGAAATTCCGTTAAGATAGAGAGAAGAAAAAACAAAACCACAGATATTTTTCAAACTACCGTCACCTTCTGTATTCCAGGTACTTTACATTTTTTGTTTCTCAATTTATGTGATTGATGATAATTTGCTGAAAATGTACTGAGATGTGATATGAAATTGCTAGAACCCATGATAGTTTTTCTAATTAATTGCAGAGATTCTTGGTTTTTTTTTTAATTATAATGAGGATTAAGTGTTGGAATTCATGGTATTAGTGTTCTCTAAACTCGCTTAATCCGATTTTTTTTCGATCATTAAGTGGTTAAGCTGTAATGGTGCTCTGAATTTGCTGATATTGATGATTTTTTCTTAATTATCCACTGAGGTTCATTTATTTATTTATTATTTATTTATTTTGGTTTTGATTTTGTTTTGATTTAGTGGGATAGTTTTTATTCAGGATTTGATGGAAAATATATGTATCTGTGGCGTTTTTTTCTGTTGAATTTGCCCTAAAATTGCTGAATTTAATTGGAATTTGCTTGGTACAAATTCAGCTGGCTGTGATATTCTCTGTTCTCTTGATTTTTGTTTGCTTACTTCGAAAATTTATTAAATATTTTATTGTTGATAAATAAATATTCAATTTTGATACACACACACTAGAATTTTTGGTTTGTGGGGACGATGTCAAATATCTATAAAATCTTAAAGGTGTTTTTATGATAGGGGGCGAACTTCAAAATTTTCAAAAAATACATGAAAATTTTAGCTTGACATAAACTTGGGAAGGAAGGGTGGTCAAAAATTTTAGCTCCTCCAGCCCCCCGCTCTGTCTTTGTGTGTGTGTGTGTGTGTGTGTGTGTGTGTTTGTCTCTCTCTCTCTCTCTCTCTCTCTCTCTCTCTCTCTATATATATATATATATATATATATATATTGGTATCCTAAGTACTTAAGGGCTGGGGGTGGCACCCATATCCACCCCCCACCCCCTGTGGCTCCATTCCTGCCAGTAACATAGTATCATTATATGTTTAACAAAGTTGAAGTTTAATTGTATGATGAAATGATTATTTTGGTTTTGTAGGCACTGAGAAGCTCTACATGGCCCCTCCTTGTGGTCAGTTCTTTCAACTGTGTAATTCATGCATGAAACTGTGGTAGTAGTGTTGTTACAAGAACCAAATGGCAATTGTAGTAGCATCCTCCAATCCGTTGCACTTCCTCCCTGCCTCGTCCGACCCGCCGTACGAACTCCTCCAAATTCACCCGTCTCTCACCCTCCTCTCCAAATGCAAAAGTATCGAAAACTTCAAGCAAATCCATTCGCAATTCGTCAAATTTGGCCTCCACAACACCCAATTTGCAGGAAGCAAATTAGTTGAGTTTTGCGCCGTTAGCCCTTATGGTGATCTTTCTTATGCCGCTTCAATCTTAGACTCCATTGACAGCCCCAATCATGTAATTTACAATATGATGATACGTGGATATTCTCTAAGCTCTTCGCCAAATTTAGCTATACATTATTATGTAGCCATGTTGTTGTTTGGCCTCCAACCGAATTCTTACACATTCCCTTTTCTTCTTAAATCTTGCATGACGGGGTGTGTGGGGAAACAAGTTCATGGGCAGGTGTTTAAATTCAGGCTTGATGATGATATATATGTGCATACTTCACTTATCAATATGTATGCACGGTACGGGGACTTGGATGATGCAAGAATGGTGTTTGACAATGGTAATTTTAGAGATGCGGTGTCTTTTACAGCATTGATCACAGGGTATGTGTCAAGAGGCTATGTAGATAAAGCCCGTCAGCTGTTTGACAAAATTCCCATTAGAGATGTCGTGTCGTGGAACGCCATGATGTCGGGATATGCTCAGATTGGTGGGTTTGATGAGGCTTTGCGTTTGTTTCATGATATGAGAAAGGCTAAAGTTACCCCCGATGTGAGCACATACTTGACTGTTCTTTCTGCATGTGCTCACGTGGGCGCTATTGAAATTGGAAACGAGCTCCGATCTTTGATTGAGGAATACAAGCTTGATTCAAATCTTCGGATTGTCAATGCAATGGTCGATGTGTATGCAAAATGCGGTGATCTTATCCAGGCTCGGAGTTTATTTGATGCCATACAAGAAAAAGATCTCATCTCGTGGAATGTTATGATTGGTGGTTACACACAAATGAGCAAATACAGAGACGCCTTAGAAATTTTTCGTTTGATGCAGCTGAATAACGTACAGCCTAATGACGTGACTTTCTTGAATGTTATTCCGGCTTGCGCGCATTTGGGCGCCCTTGATCTTGGTAAATGGATGCATATTTATGTCGAAAAGCATTATCATGACTTCCCCAACGAGAATCTTTGGACATGCCTCATTAACATGTACGCCAAATGTGGAGATGTCGAAGCTGCGAAACAAGTCTTTACCGGTATGCGAACGAGAACTTTAGCCGCATGGAATGCCATGATATCAGGGCTAGCCATGCATGGAGATGCAAATAGAGCTATTGATCTGTTCCTAGAAATGGCTAGAGAAGGACTCAAACCGGATGCAATAACGTTTGTCAGTGTTTTATCGGCCTGTTGCCACGCGGGCTTGGTTGATCTCGGCCGAGAATGTTTTAATTCAATGATGCAAGATTATAACATTTGCCCTCAGTTGCAACACTATGGATGCATGATTGATCTTTTAGGCAGGGCAGGATTGTTTGACGAAGCAATGGGGTTAGTAGAAAGAATGGAGATGGCACCCGACGGGGCCATATGGGGCTCGATTCTTGGCGCGTGCAAGATACATCGAAATCTCGATTTGGCTGAATTTGCAGGTGACAAACTTTTCGAACTCGAACCGGACAACCCGGGAGGTTACATACTTCTATCAAATATATACGCACAAGCCGGCAGATGGGACGAGGTTGCAAGGATACGAACATTTCTAAACGACAGGGGATTGAAAAAGGTGCCCGGCTCGACCTCCATCGAGGTGGACAGTATAGTACATGAGTTTCTCGTCAGCGATCGGACACATTCTGAGACCGATGAGATATACCGGATGCTCGACGAGGTCGACAGGCTTCTGGAAGCTTCCGGGCATATTCCGGACACGTCCGAGGTGTACTATGATGTGGATGAGGAGTGGAAGGAAGGTGTCTTGTGTGAGCATAGTGAGAAGTTGGCCATTGCTTTTGGTTTGATCAGCACGAAGCCAGGGACAACCTTAAGGATTGTGAAGAACCTTAGAGTTTGTGGGAACTGTCACTCTGCTACGAAGATGATATCTAAGATATTTAAGAGGGAGATCATTGCTAGAGATCGAAGCCGGTTTCATCATTTTAAGGATGGGTGTTGTTCTTGTGGGGACTATTGGTGAAATCTTGGTTAGGTATGAAAAAAATGGCTATGTTATCTTATGTGTATTTTTTTTTTTTTAAACAATCCGTCTGGATAATTTGTAAATGTCAACCACAACGCTACACACACACTCACTCACCTAAAGGGGAGGAAATATTCTATAGCTGTCAACAAAAATACTACTCACCCCCTCACCCAAGAGGGAAGGGAAGAGCAAAAGAGGATTTAAATTCGAGACATTCTATAGATGTTAATTGAAATATCACACTCGTACACTCGCCCAAGGTAGATGGGAAGAAGAGAATAGTATTCCAAAGACTTTAATTGTATCAAATTCAAGCTCTCACTACTGAACTATGGGCTTAGTGGCATCTTATGTGTATAGTTTGATTGTAGTGAAACATGTATAGTATCATTGTTATTACTAGCATTAGTGACAAATTTGAAGTGTGTAGAATAAAAAATATATATGATTTAATTATGTATTTAAATTTTAATAAATTAAATTATAAATATCTATTATTTTTCTTATATGAATAATTCTTTGCAGTATTTGTTAAATTTGAGATAACTGAAAAGTAAAGCAATTTAATATAAAATGTAATTATATAGTTCAAAAAATAATTAAACATGTGCATTAAAATTATTTAATAGTATGATATAAGAGAAAAGAGACCGAGAAGAGATTCCAAAACTAAAAAGAAAAAAAGAAAATTTGTAGCCGGAGGGGTGAAGGAGACAGAGAAAATAAGAAAGAGAAAATAAGAAATAAAGCCAGAGACCAAAAATTTGTAGACTAAATGTAGTTACTTGGAAAATTCTATTATCAGTCATAGTTTGTAGGTGACTAACATTAGTCATCCCTAATCTTAGCCATTAGATATGATAAATAAAATCTAAGTCATCCATATATATGTGACCTGTTGCCTGTTATGCAGGTAAAGTGGAAGGGTTACATGCTACACAGTTTATCATACGGTTTTAATTTATAACAATTGTTGTATTACACCATATATGGTCCCACTAAATACAAACCAATAAAATTGTTTTTATAACATATATCTAATTTATAAATTCAAACAATATATTAATAGTTGATAAAAACTTACGCGTAATTTAAATTTTCAACACATTTTTAAAATATATAACACTGATGATAAATTATTTTTAAAATATATATAGAATATCAGTATTTGTATTTTAAATAACAAATTAAAATTTTTAAATTTGAATATTATTATTAAGTAAATTATTCATACTATTTATAAATTTATTATCTAATGATTGATCTGTATTGATATTGAGTAATATATTTTAAAAGTGGTGCAAATATATAAAGTTTGATCAAATATAAAGTTAATTTTGTAATAAATAATACGGTGATAATAATATTAACGATTAGATGGCACGCATTCTTAATTTGATGAACAATACTCACATTCTTGATATAAAATATTTAGTAATTGTATTATACGTTCTTTGTATAATAATTGATGATGAAATATACAATATTTAAACAAAAATATTTGACTAATTTGAAAATAAACAAAATAAATGTGAAAATAGGTCAATGCTACTAATTTGTTTGCTTTTAATTTTTGTCCTAAAATTTCTATTTTGTTCGTACATCTATGAATTCATATAAAAAAAAGTATACTACTGTGTCGATGTTTGTAACCGTATATTGGAGAAGATATATACTCTGATTGAACGTCGAAATAATAATAATAATAATAATAATAATAATAATAATAATAATAATAATAATAATAATAGAATGATTAGCTAAATTAATTCACTAGAATAATTAAAAGAAATAATAGTAATAATAATATTTTTTGTTACTGAAATAAAATATCATGTAATTTCTTTTTAATTAAAGTTTAACATTTAAATAGCAATAGAAACTATTTACCTTAAGAACTCTTAATAATTAAGGGAGATTTTTTATATTTAGTAAGGTTAGAAATTAAGGGATCCTTCAATCTCTTTGGAATCCAAAAGTCATTGTCTTCAATATTAAACGAGAATTAGAGAGAGAAATGTGATTAGAATTGATTTTGTAGAGAGATAAAAATAAATTGTTTACCTGCAGAAGCTGGTAAATGTGAGATTTAATTAACTGGTAACTTTTTAAAAAATTAAAATCAGTACACATAGCATTATTTCAAGGCATGACTAACTTTAGTCACCTACAAAGCCAACTAATGATATAATTACCCTAGTTACTTTAAGACTAAAAATTTGTTAGACCAAAGGTAATTATTTTTAAGGGTTCTTGCTTTACATAGTAGCATAAAATGGTATAGATTAGAAAACAGAAAAAAAAATCACAATTTCAGAGGAGTTTTTCGATTTAAATATGCCGTTTCACTTAATTACATGAATATTACAATCAAAGTTGTACATGTATCAAGGTCAATGTACTTTTTTTTTTTTGGTTAGTTTATTTTATTTTATTTTATTTATTTCTTGTCCTTTATATTAGGTATTTGATTAGATAAATATCTTTTCAAAACAGTACAAAAACCATCAATTTATTTAGTCAAAGTACACAAGACAGGATCTTCAATAAATAATTGTTTGAAATTAGATAAGTTAACAAAGATATGCTATTACATCAAATGACAATATTGATTGAATATATATATATATATATATGATGTGTTATGGTTCCTATTTTTAAATAAAATTCAAGAAAATATGAATCAATCAATCATCGTATAGAAGACTCAAAGTTGTCGTAATAAAGTTGGACATATATTAAAATATTAATTTGAGATATTTTATATATATAATAAAATAAAATAAAAGATATAATAAAAACAAATCACATGAATTGCTTTCTAAACATTTTAGACGTGTGTTAGGCCCAGAGAAAGTAGGCGGCGGTCCAACAAACACGCAAAATCCTAAACAAGTTGGACTAATTTTTTGGTGCTATCACATCAATTTTTTATTTTTTATTTTTAAAATTTTAGGATTAATTACATTTACACCCATTAAAAATATCAAAATTGCAGATTGTACCCCTCTTGTTTGAAAAATTACAAATAACTAACTCTATGAGAATAAAAATTACTATTACACCCAATCCGTTGAAGCTCCGACCCAAATTTCATTGATCTTCCTATTTTACCCTTTGGTTAAGTTTATTACGTTAACATTCCAAAGGATGCCTTTTGTAGTTTCTTAAATATAAAAGGGGCCATCTTGTTATATTTAACTAGCCAAATAATTTTTTTTTCCCAGGAAAAGAATTTAAATAGAAGTTCTAATTTATTTTCCGTTGCTTCACATATTAATTTTAATTGATAACTCATCAATAATTAGCTAGAAACTAACTATAATTTAAGTATTAAAATATATTTAATTGAATAGAGAAATTAATTTAAGCAAATAACTAGTGAATCATTAGCACTTGAATATAAGTTAAATACATTAGCGGTAAAAAAAAAATCAGAAAGAACCATTTAAAGATATAGTTTCTTTAATAATTTTAAATTACGCAAAAACCCTAAAGAAAAGTTTCTATGATTTAATTAATTTTTTTTAACTAGAAAAGTATTTTAAAAAAAATTATTTATTAAAGAAAGTAAGAGAAAAAATTAAAAAGAAAAAATAAAAAAGGAAAAAAATTCGTCTTCATCAAGAACATCCAACTCAAATCCCATTTTCAAAACAGGCATGCTGTAAAATGTAATAAAAATTTCACAAAAAAAAAAAAGGAGAGAAGATGAAAAACTCGTCTTCCTCACACAGCCATCCCTGTGCCAAAATCCATTTCATATGTTGTCTGGCAGCCTGCAAAATCTAACATTTTTTAAGGAAAAAAAAATGAAAAAAAGAATATGGGAAAAAGGAAAAGGCGAAACCACCACACCCAAGTTTAAACTTCACGGCCCGTTCCGAATAAGCCATCATTGTTGTGAACTTGTACCCAAACACCACCCCCAACCCCCACAAGTGCACAACCAATACTAGCAACACAATTGTATTTGGATGATAAACTTTTGGATTTCCTACACCATGTCCAAATCTCTAATTTTTTGGGAGTGATATTTTTATCACCTGTTAATATATACCAACACAAGAACAATAAAACCTTGTTTGAATCAATTATAGCACAAAATTAAGCCAAGCTTTTGTAGGTTAAAAATGCAGCACTTTTTTCCGGCGATCGTGGTGACCTTGAAGAAGAAAAGCAAACTAGAAAAAAAAAAGGAAAAAGGAAAGAAATGGGAAAGAGAAAAAATGGAGAAGAAAAATATAGGTGTGTGTGGATATTTGTGAATGAAAGGGCACAGGAGTCTTTTCAATTGCAAAAAATCATTTTTATTTTTATTTTTTTTCTTCTTTTTGAATAATTTGCATGGTCATAAAGGTCATTTTATACATTTTTGGGTTGGAGCCCCAACGGTTTGGGGTGTAGAGGTTATTTTTATTTTCGTGGAGGTAGTATGTAATTTTTCAAATAAGAGGGGTACAAGTTGTAATTTCGATATTTCTCAAGGGGTGTAGATGTAATTAACTAAATTTTAACTACCCAATTTTCGATTCACTTGTCAATTAATCCAAATTCTCGAGTATTGCAGAGGCTCAGTGTACGGGATGACCCTCTCAATCCAGTTGCTTCAATTATAATATCATAGTTCAGACTCAGAACATTATTTAAGGAATTTAGCGTTTTATCCCACTTGATCAATTTATAATTGGTGTATTGTCGTATCTTTGTCATGATTGTTACTACAATAAATTGAATATATATATATATATATTGTGATTTTGTTGACGTATATATACATAAATGTTTTAGGATTCTATTGCTATAATATAAAATATTATATTCTGTAGTTGAAAAGAAAAAGGATATTATTTTTTATATTTTTTTCCTTTGTATTTTTACTTTTTTGTCTGATTGATGAAATGTCAACACACTTTTGATGATAACTGAATTTTAGGATGTCATAAAATAAGCTACTTCATATAAATGATGCCCCAGACTAAAAATTCTCTAGAGCTTCCTAATAAATAGATTAAACCGAATTAAATTCAACCGAACACACACTCAAAGGAAAAAGAAAAACACACACACACACACACAAGAATTCTAAAATTTGGTAAAAAAAATCAAGTATTTTTTTTTATGACTATTAAGATCTGCATATTTCAAAATTTTTCATTCATCAGTGTATGATATATATATATATATATATATATATATGAGTTATTACACTTTATTAGTACATATTTGTCTCAAAAATTTTAAAAATTTTGCGAAATTCATTTGCAGATCATAAAGTTACAATATATTAAAAACATGACGTTATGCCCTAAATTAGACTAAAAATTAGCTAGAGTTTCCTAATTAATGGATTAAACCGAATTAAATTCAACCGAACACACACACAAAAGGAAAAAGAAAAACACACACATACACACACAAGAACTCCAAAATTTGGCAAAAAAAATCAAGTATTTTTTTTTCGATGACTAGTAAGATCTTCATTTTTTTAAAAATTACATTCATCAATATACGATATATATATATATATATATATATATATATGTATGAGTTATTATGCTTTATCATGACCTATTTGTCTTAAAAAATTTAAAATTTTTGTGAAATTCATTTGCGGATCATAAAGTTACATCATATTAAAAACATGACATTAAAAGTATCTTTTAAAAGTGATCTGACAAGTCATTCTTAGTACATGTAGGCCCCTTTTGATTTGTTATAATACGTTGTAATACAATAAATAGTCCAATCTAAATTCCATATTTGATTCGTAATTTTATCATGTATTGAAATGCCTCAATCCATGATACCATGGATTGAAGCCATCATTTAAGCTGGATTCAGTCTTAGGGGGGGTGCTACTAGAGGAAGTTAGAATGTATTGTTAATATCCCAAAATTGAATTTACTAAATTGTCCTTGTTATAAAAAAAGTCAAAAACCAATGAAAAATAATTTTGAGGGCAAAATGGAACTTTTGCTATTAATCCAATGTAATCCACAAAATCAAACGAGATTTATATATCATTAAAATTTGAGCCATGGACTGAATCCCACAAATCAAATATGGCATTTCAACTACAATTATCCAACCCACCAACCAACTAAATACTAAATATACATTTATCCAATCCACCCAATCAAAAGGGGCCGTACAATATTGTGTTCCAACTATTTATTGCATTAACTATGATGGGTTATTATTGGCACCAAAGATTGTACTAAGCTACAAATGCATTGTCCTGGAATAATATTTTAAAATGAATTTACAGAAAAAAAAATTATATTCAAATATTTATCCCAGAGTTCTTTCTTTTCTCCAAGATACTAACCAAAAAAAAAGGAATTTTCAAATTTTTACATTAGTAAAAATCTGTTTATATAACACCGGATCTCTATTTTAGCAAAAAAAAAAAAAAAGAGAATATATAAAATTTAATTATTACATGATCCTAATAATTATTCATGATAAATAAATAAATAAATAAATAAGACACTACTAATCAGATAAGCGTTTAAAATAAAAATATATCATAAACCAAATTAAAGATACTTTTATTTCTCTCACATTTTACCAAAAAAATGCTTGAGAATAAACTATACACTTCCAATATAGTTAAACTCATTGATTTACTCTCTTAAATCCATCCATATTTAGATCAATTATAGTTGATGGGCTCTATACATTTTAAATTTATTTGGTAACAAAACTGGTGATTTTGAATTTACCATATTGTCTCTTAAAAAAATAATTAAATGAAAAAAAAGAATTCCCTATTGTGCCAATCAAGGCATTAATTTCAAAACTTTTATTATTTTTAAGAAAAAAACATGATAGCCTTCAAAATTAAGTCTGGATATAACCAAAAAAGCTGACGATTTTGGAGAATTACTGTATGAACACGATATTCAGTTCACCTATAGATTAAATGGTTCAAATTATGTTATATTTTGTATATTAATATTTTTTTATAAATGAATTAATGATATGTCACAATATTAATTGTATGATATATATATACAAAATTCACACTAGGTGCATATAAGAATTTTTCGATAATTTATCCCGACCAAGATGACTAAAACTTGTACCAAACTTTGGAGAAACATATGTCCTAATTTCTGTATCCTAAATCGGCCACGTAGACACTCTTATGCAAATAACTTGCGTGGTGAATGGTATAGGTAAGTAACAACATAGTAAAATCTAATTTACTATAGTTTTAATTTAGTATTTTATAATTTTAACAAAGGACAATTAAAAAAAACCTGATTGCCTCCAATACAAAAAAATAAATAAATAAATAAAATATCTCTACCTATTGAAATTATAATTACCCACAACAGTAATAAATGGAGGGCTTTTCATAATTAGAATAACTAACGAGTTATAAGAAATAACCAAATCTTAAAGATGATAGTTTTAATTTTAATACATATCATACATACATATATATATATATATATAATTTTAATACATATTATACATACGTGTGTGTGTGTGTATATATATATATATAATTTAGACAATCGTCAAAGAGTTTTTATATTTGTCTAAATAATAAATGCATGTTGAATTGGAGTTGTGCAATCAATCATTCACACAAAAATATATAGAAAAATTCCTAATGTGAAATCAAGAAAAGTACTCATTCTGTCCCATAATATTAGTCGTATTAGATATGATTTTTTTGTCCCATAATATTTGTCATATTGAAAATTTCAAGAGAACATTATTCCCCCACCCCCAAATTTACCCTCATTTATTATGTTTAATGAAATTTGATGAGGCATGGAGAAGGTAATTTTGTCAAATCATTTTAAATTCAGCTAAAAAAAAGGCTATTTATTGACGTAATTGATTTGTGTGAAAAAACCTAAGACGACTAATATTATAAGACAAAGAGAGTATAGTCTAATTTGTTGATGAGGGTAAGGTAAGAATTTTTCGACGCTTAAATTAGTAAATATCATATAAAAACAAAAATCTAAATCATTCTCAAATATAGGAACAGACGTACTAAAAATTAGTACCTAAAAATGAAAAATAGCACATGATGTTTAGATTATAGCCCTGATATGAATATATAAATTACAATATTAATTTGACGTGACTTAATTGGATAATGCCACATGTAGAAACCAAATAATCTATATAATAGAATATATTCGAATCTAAATTTTACTATACTCATTTAATAAGTCTTGGCAGTTTTGAGGTATCTAAAAATACTTCTAAGTGATGGGGGCAATTCTGTCATTCTATTTATAACCATTGCCGCATGTTGAAGTGTACATGACATTTTCTTAAATATATATTAGTATCAATGTATAATATAAATTTGACACCAAAATTAAAACAAAAAATCTAATATAATAAAGGATTTAAATTACGTCTATACCCTCTGAGGTGTAGGTTAATTATAAATTAGTCTATATAGTTTTTAAATTTACAAATAACCCCTAAATATGTATCAATATAACAAAAATCATCATATGCCAAGGCATGATACAATTGCGAATTGTATTTCTATTAATTTCGACTGGATTTGAGATGAAATTCGCACGCTTTTTTTGACAAGTACAAAATATAAAAATTATATATGAAGTCAATTTCATTAAAAAAAAAAAGTAATAGCGTTGTCAAGTTATAGACGGTGATACCTAATGATGGTTGTGGTGATATAAAGTGAAACTATTTCACAAAGATTAGTGGAATAACAAAATTGATCGAGGGATCTTATCGGGCTCAACGATGCGTCGATGCGCATTTTTTAGTGGTTGAATTGACTACTATAGTTGCGGGAATATTATTTTTGGTTAATTATATTAATATTTATAATAAGATCCTAAACCTAGAGGGTATATTTATAATTTTTAAAACAAAAAAAATTAATTTATAATTATACCATATCTCAAGGGGTGTAAATTGAATTTGCCCAATACTAAAAGAATCTCATAATTTTAGATTTACTCTATAACGTAAACATATAATAAATGTTAGCCAGTGTCAAGTACATAGCAAAAGTACTTAAACAAAGTAGCCAACAAAATAACAATATTCCAAAAGGCTGGTCCAAATTTTACTCAACACAATTCCACTTTTGCCCCTCAAAATCTCATGTTCAAGTTAAAATTTGAAACAAAGTTCAAAACTTTCACCTCATCATTATTTTGTAAAATTACAAATTTGCTCTTGAACATGTCATTAATTCCAACAATGCCCCTCCCCAACTAGTTTTTTACATGGATTACACATTACACTCCCAAAAACCTCACGTTTGAGTTGAAATTTGAAACAAAGTTCAATTTTTTCGCTTCATCATTATTTTGTAAAATTACAAATTTGCCCCTAAACATTACATCGATTATTACACAGCTGCCAAGAAGATTATGCAGTCAAGATTTCACCAAATCTCCAGTGTTCACACGGTATATAAAACTTCCCCAAGGAAGATAAAAATCTTTCTTTTTTGACTTTAACCCTATCACCATTTCTTTATTTCCAGATACAAAAACCACACACACCAAGCAACATTTAATTATTTTTATTTATTTTTTACAAAAATATTTTTGTTGAATTCTTTTTTGTTTTCTTGGAATTCTTCTTCTTCTTCAGCTTTTTCTTTCTCCCTTTCTTTACCTTTTCTCTTGAAGAATCAAGAATTTTTTTTTTCTTCGATTTGTTGATCTGCTCTCGTCTCAAAAAGGGCTGTGCTCTGATCTCAAATCTTGAGCTGATCGATGAGCTGCTTAAAGCTAAAAATCTCTCAAGTGAGCCTCAAAGACTGGATTTTTAAGAGAGGGGCTGCTTTTAAAAGCTGAGAAAATCACTTGTTGATGCTCGAATTTTGTGTGCATGAAGATATACATATAGATACAAAGTGGGATTTTTGAGTTGTTTTTTAAATTTTTTTAATTTTTTTGAGTTGATATGGGTGGGTGTTTACCTTGCTGTGGATCATCAAAAAAGGAAGGAAATAGTGATAACAGTAATAATGGTGTTAAAGAAGTTGCAAAAAAGGAGTCTTTTAAAGAAGGTTCAGCTCCTCACTCTAATAGCCAGGTGAATAGAGTGAATTCAGGTACAAAATTTGGTGTTGCTTTTTTTTTTTTTCATTTTTAATTTTCAGTTTATATAATTTCATTTTGGGGATTGATAAGTGTAGCTGATTATCTTGAATTTGAGTTATTTATGCTTGTTCTTCTTGCAATGGCATGATGGGGAGATCTATTCATTTAGGTTGAGATTTATGGTTTTGAATCACAGACCCACAAGCGTTTTTTAGTTAGCTTGATTCTTGTTTCTTATTGTTGTTTAATGACCCTGCAATTCAGGCCTTTTTGTTTTTCATTTGAGAAAAATAAAATTAGTGTGAGGTTTCCAGATGTGTCTTTAAAAAAGAATGCAAAATCATAATGCTTCTCTTAGTTAATTCAAGAATAATTTCCAAAATTTAGTTTTCATCATCTACCATGATTACTGATTCTTACTCTTTATGGCATTTGCCTTATGTTTTTGTAGATAAATCGAGAGGTCGTAATAGTACTGATTCTAAGAAGGAAGTGAGTATTCCTAAAGAGCCAACAGCCCATATCGCGGCACAAACATTTACGTTTCGTGAGCTCGCTGCAGCAACAAAGAACTTTAGACCCGAGTGCTTGCTCGGTGAAGGTGGGTTCGGAAGAGTTTACAAAGGCCGACTTGAAAACGGACAGGTAGACTGTATTCTTATGAATGTGATCATCAAATTTGTAGATTAATATCTTCCACCATTTATCACTACAAAGAATGAGAGAAAATGAGGTGGCATTGTGAAAAATAGTAGAAAATAACATGTATTAAGCGACAATATATACGTTTTTATCTTGTTGCTTTGTTATTTTTTATTAAATACAATAATTTTCAATTTGCTATCATATGGCTTATTGTTGTTAAGAATTAGTGGTTTAAGTTGTAACTATTGATAAACAAGATTTCCGTTGCCACTATGGATTTGCCATTAAGTAGCAGCAGTCACAACTTTACCACAAGTTTTGTAACTATTAAGCTTATGAGGGCTCGTTTAATTTTGTAATTGGCTTTTTGAGTGGTTTTCTTATGGATGGTTGAAGTGAATGTGTGAAGAAGGGTTTAGTGATGGTTTATCTTGACAATAAAATTTTGTTGGTTTAGTTGATAGCCTATAAGCCACCTAAGACATGGGTTCAGATGAATATTGCAAGCAAGCTTTTCAACCATGAAAGTAAAAACAATGGTTAATGATGGTTCATATATCTAAACCGCCATTATCTTGAATAGTAAACATGGCCTACAAGTTCTTATGGTGACACAACAAAAATTTTATGACTTAATATGTATGATGAGTACTTTAACATGTATGAGTAATGACAACTTTTGCTTTGCCACATAATGTTTTGCCACTAATTTTCTTCTTTCTTGTAGTGTGTGTTTGGTTTTTTATCCGATTAACAAGAAACTAATACGGAGTTGCATCCTTTATTTCAAAAAGATGATTGCGCTGCTCTTAGGATTTTAGTTAGTATGCTGAATCACAAGTGTAACTCGTTGCTTGGAAAATGTTTATTTGTGCAGGTGGTTGCAGTTAAGCAACTCGACCGTAATGGTCTTCAAGGAAATAGAGAATTCTTAGTGGAGGTTCTCATGCTTAGCCTTTTACACCATCCAAATCTTGTGAACTTGATAGGATATTGTGCTGATGGCGATCAACGTCTTCTTGTTTACGAGTACATGCCATTGGGATCTCTAGAAGATCATTTACATGGTTAGTCTGTTAAAATACGTAATTATATTTTCTTCTTTCTAATTCTCGTCTTCTTATCGTTTGAATGGTATTCGACTATTCGTTGACCATAATTGTCAAAGAAGTTGCTAGAAAATTAGATTTTCTTCTAGTGTATTATTTACATTGGTTTAGGAGGGAGTGTTATTCTCTCTCAGGATGGTGAAATTTTCAGTCCTTCATCTTCGCTACTAATTCAATTTTAGTTCCTCTTGTTCGGCCTTCGTCAAAATTCAGTCCATATTTTCCATTTTTTAAGTGTGTGGAAACTTAGTCCATATTTCCATATTACCTAAATCCTAAAATAAGTGTATGAGCATTTAAACAATTGCAAATTTTGGTACATTAAGTTACACCTTTTTCTTGTTTTGTTTCCCTAAGTTTGAACTTATTACAATTTTGCTTTCTTGCGCATATAATTCCACTCAGTTGAGACGTAGATTTGGGAAAAATTGAAAGTTTAGGGACCAAAATTTGTGTGAGCATTGCTTAGATGAACCGAAATGGAATTAGTGCAGGAAGGTCAAGTGAACAAAGATCGAGAAAGCATAAGTTTTAACATCTAGAAATACTAGAGTATGTCGATTTTGTTGTAACTAGGAACAAATCAGAATTCTTCAGAACATGCAAATCATGTAGCAAACAACATCTAAATTTCTAGTTTTGTTGAACTTAAACAGTGAACCACGTAGAGCATTTGAAAATATGAATTTATTGATATATAGATAAATATATTAGGTTACAAAATATCTTAATATTGAGGAAAAATTGATTTCTTAATTAGTATATGGATTGAAGGTGGCAATATTGAGGAATGTGGCTAATAGTTTTTAAATTATTTTGGCATCACAATTTGTGGCTAGCTTTCGTAAATTTGGACCAAATTAAATCTGGTCATGACCAATAAATAGAATTACCTTCCTCTTAAACCTATTCTTAGGTATTGCACCATCCCTGTAACTATATACAATTAAACAAATAACGCCTCTTCGTTTTAAGAATTTCACATACCGTCCTTGTAACTTATTTCCACCTTGCAGTTACCTCTTACGGATACTATAATACAATTTTTAGGAAGCTTTTCAAATTGTTTGCACATCTATCGACAACATTATACAAGTTTCTTAAGTAATGTTTCCAGTTTTGATTAAATTTTGATGATAAGAAGGGGGATATTTGTAGTTTTGATTAAATTGTGTGATGTCTATGTGCAGATCTTCCACCTGATAAAGAACCTCTCGACTGGAACATGAGAATGAAGATTGCAGCTGGTGCAGCAAAGGGGTTAGAATATTTGCACGACAAAGCCAACCCGCCCGTCATATATAGAGACTTGAAATCTTCCAATATCCTTCTCGACGAGGGATATTTCCCTAAATTATCAGACTTTGGACTCGCGAAACTGGGCCCCGTTGGCGACAAAACTCACGTCTCTACTCGGGTGATGGGGACTTATGGTTATTGTGCTCCCGAATATGCCATGACGGGTCAACTCACTTTGAAATCTGATGTTTACAGCTTTGGAGTTGTCTTTCTTGAGATCATCACGGGTCGGAAGGCTATTGACAATACTCGGGGCGCAGGCGAGCAGAATCTTGTTGCATGGGTATGTGGTGGCTTTCTTTCCAGGCTACATTTGTTTCTGCTCCGTGTTTTTTTTTGTGTGTGTTTTACAGGAAATTCTTGTCGGAATCAAGTTTGGTTGCATCCAACCAATCACATAACAAGTGTTGTTGTACTTGGTATTTGATTAGTCACCTTCTCTTAAGATATATATTCCAATCAAATGGAAAGTGTAATACGCTCGCCCCATGATTGGTTGGGTGCGGGCAAACTTGGTTTGGTCCAGAATTTCTCTTCTTTTAGGAAACATCAACCAATATATCTGTCTTTAACTTGCTTAATATCATGAATTCAGGCAAGGCCTCTTTTCAAGGACCGACGCAAATTCCCAAAAATGGCTGATCCTCTACTACAAGGCCGTTACCCGATGCGTGGACTCTATCAAGCACTAGCAGTGGCTGCCATGTGCTTGCAAGAGCAAGCTGCCACACGACCCTTGATCGGGGATGTTGTGACCGCTTTGACGTATTTAGCTTCCCAAACGTATGATCCTAACGGCCTGAATGCACAGAGCAGCAAGGTTGGTCCATCTACACCAAGGCACAAGCATCCGTCTGATGGGATAGATAGCCCGACTGATGCCGGACGTGGTGGCCACCATCGTTCCCCTTCAAGCCACAAGGATTCCCCCAATTCCCGGAAGAGAGACTCGGCCCGGGAGTTCTACCCCGGGGCTGAGCTGCGGAGGATCGAAACCGGCGGTGGCGGGTCCGGGCGGAAATGGGGTCTTGACGAATTGGACCGGCCCGATTCTCAGAGGGACAGCCCGGCCAGTGCGGGTAGGACTAGAGAGACTCAAAGAAACCGGGACCTAGACAGGGAACGAGCGGTTGCTGAGGCTAAGGTGTGGGGCGAGAATTGGCGGGAAAGAAAGAGGGCGAACCCCATGGGCAGCTTTGACGGTACGAACGAATGATTTTCTTGACACGTGTCATCTTTCTGAGATACTGATATTTGATCATCATAGAGAGTTGTAAGAGGTCCACAGAGTGCATCCATCATCATCATCGTCTATGATCGAGTTTCAAGAACCGGACCGGGAAGCGTTCGAGGGTGTTTTGGTAATTTCGCGTGGCGACGAAAAAGGGGGTAGAGGATGGCCCTTTTGGTAATCTTGTGCTATTACATTTGCAGAAAATGATGTATGCAACATGTTGTTAATCTATTGTACGTAGGATTATGTTGTAAGACAAGTTGGGACTATATTGTCTGCATTTTTTTTTTTTTGGCTCCTTATTTTGTGCATGAATGAATGTGTTTAGTTGGTTTGGTTTGGTTTGGGTGTCAAAAAAGGTCCTTTTTTTGTACAATCCCTTATGTAATATATAGTCCCATTTTGTATGGATTGTTATATCAATCCTCTGTTTGGTTTAATAGAGAGGGAGTTTGATAAATCGCGTGTCGATCATGAATTGACATTTATGCCCCTACCCTACTTGACTCCTGCAGTGAGCTTCAAGCATGCTTGAGGGCTAGATATGACATTTACTTGTCATCATGCATTGACATTTATGCCCCTACCCCCACTTTACTCCTGCAGGGTGCTTTAAACATGGAGGGCTATACATGACATTTTACTTGTGCATTGTTAAATTTTTAAGCCATTTTCATAATTATCCTCTGGCATTTACATCTTGTTCAAAAGAAATTTTTTTTCCCTGAATTAAACTGGTGTATTTTTTTTAGAATTTATGTTGTCTGCACACTAATATATCATATTACTTTATTTTCATTTTACGCACGCATCGGACAAATAAATTATTAAGGTATACGTCTATATTTGTTGAGCCCAATTTATATTCCATACTAGTATTTGACCCCTGCCGGTGCATGGGAAATAAATATTTGTATATATATTTTTATAAATTTTATAATTTGATGGAAATAAATTATTTTTTTGTGTGTAACATAAAATGATAAAAAAAAATTATCAAAAATTATTTAGTAATAGAATATGTTTAATTTAAATAGTAATTTTGATATAATTAAGGTATGAAAGTTTCTAAAAATTTCATGCAAAATCGAAGTGACAAATATTTTAAATTATTTAGAATTGAAGTAACGTAAAAGTATTGCAAATGAAAAAGTAACTGTCGTTTTATCTATACTATTTAGAAAACAAATTACCCCTTAAATTAACTACCTTTAATCATTTCATCGAAAGAGAAACAAAAAACTACCTTTAGTTTGATAATTTTCGTGATCTATTATTTGTTTTCTACTTGCCTTTTCCTAAACTCAAGTATATCTTTTGGTCCTGATAATTTTTTAAATTATAGAACATTTTTACTTTTATCTTATATTAAATTATTTTATTTTTCACTCATTTTAAATTTAATAAATATTAAAAATATAATAAATATTATAGTTAATTTATATATATATTTTTAATTTTGCATACATATCGAGTTATTTTAAATATTGGATAAACAAACCCAATTCTCATCCGAACCCTTTACTCACCATATGCGAAATCCCTGTTAAGCCCCCAGTTAACTTCAAAATCTCACCTCAATATGCCAATACAAATCCGTCACAATCGTTTTCTTAAGGGTATTTCCGGAACAATATTTTTATAACTTTATTATATTTTTTTTTTCTTTTCCGAAACTCTCCTCTACCGATTGAGATAAGCTCCAAAAGCTGTAGTCAACATCAAAACGTCGTCGTTTGGCCTGTTCTTGCACCCTCTGAAAACCGGTCACCGGAAACCCGTAACCGAGTTCGAATCGGAGATCCGAATTTCTCTTCGGGCCGTTCAATTGGGAATTTTGATTTTGTATGTAATTGTTTTAAGTTCTTGATGGTATTAATTAGGGCTTTGATTAATTTTTCAGTTTTTGTTTGTTTATTGCAGGCATGGAGAGGAGGGCTTTGTTGATTGTGGGATTTTTTATGTTTGTTTGCCCTTTCAGCTGGTAGAGGTATCAATTTGTTAACTTTTTTTAGGTTTTTATATTTGTTGGAGCATTTTAATTGAGTTGAATGTTGATCAAGATTTTCTGTAATAGTGTATATGATAATTGCATCAGGGGAATTATTCAAGATTTTTTTTTTTAAAAGTTGATTATATGATAAATATATTGATTCTCTGGAGGAATTGTCCATTGCTTGAGCTTTGAAATATGCAGGCTTGTGTGTGTCTATGTATGTGTGTTTGTGTGTGTATATATATATGCTATGTATCTTTGTGTTTTAATTCATTAATGCTAGGTGGGGTCCTCGGATTTCTGTAAGGAAAATAGAAAGAAAAATATTCTCCACACTGCAAATGATTTTAATCCTTGCTTTATTTTTTGATCATCCGCATTTTCCTTCGACTTTTCCTCACCAAAATCCAAGGTCCAAACATTGCATAAAGCCCATTTTGATTTCTTTTGAAATGTTTGCAGAGTTGAAGGTGAAGGTGAAGGTAGGTGAAGCACAAGCATCATCAGCATCAGCAGCTGGCATCTTACAATCACCGCTCGCGACAATTTTGGTGCAATATGCTTCGGCTGTAAGTTGAGTCTAAAAAATGATATGAACTATTGAGTCGGATGAAGTTTCGTGTATTTATGTTTCAGTTATAACAGCTGACGTTTAGTTGTATGTGGATAGGGCATAGGAGAATAAGTGAGTCGTTTAACTTAACCTTTCTGATAAGACCGATTAGATATGTTCATTATGACTGTTGGCTGAGTTCCTCATAGTATGGTCGATATTGTTGATACTAATAACTCACATAACTTAATATTAATTAATCTAGGTGTTGCATTTGCAGGTATATTTGTCAGATTTGACTGATTTGTTTGCTTGGACCTGCTCAAGATGTGATGGTCTAACTGAGGTAAAGTAATTATACTCTATAATCAAGACGTAGCCAGAATTTTTGGTTTGGGGAGAGTGGGGTGGGGGCGACCGCCCCTCCAGCCCCTTCGCTCCATCTCTGTCTGTAATGAAGCAACATGGTGTAGTGCTTCGTTATCCGACAGTTGCATTGAAATCTATTTCATTCTTGAATTTCAGGGTTTTGAAATAATCGATCTGATTGTTGATGTGAAGCGCTGGCCTACAGGTTTGTTAAAATGTTATTCCAGAATAACCCTATTTTTCCTTGTCAAATTCATTTTGATTAATTTTTTCTGCTGCTACAATCAGTCTCTTCTGAATGTTTCTCATTTTAGATCCTAATATAGGATAAATAAATGTCTGCTACAGCCTTTGTTGGGGTTGCACCAGATCTTAATGCCGCCGTGATTGCATTCAGAGCACTCAAGAGCCAGGTTTCAACCTATTCCTTGAGCTTGAAATATACTTCAACTATATTTTCTATTTTTCATTCTCTCTCTCTCCATCTCCATATGCTACTATCTGATGCTAGTGGCTGTTAGCTTGAACGGGCCATAAGATTCTACAAGGATTTATTTTAGTTCAAAAATTAACGGTTGTCCTACAATTGTGTAACTTTGTGTAGCTTTTCTTCATCTCGTCATGTTCATTACGCATTTAACATTTGCAGTATACAAAACTGGGTGAAGATTGTATTGGAAACAGCTCGATATAGATTAACCCTGGAGTCAATGGTGCAATGGTGTGTGATCGACTAATTTATTATTATTTTTTTCTTTAAAAGGTGTTTGTTTTTCGTGCATGTAACATATGTATTCATATGTAATTTTCAGGTTCATGCCATTCAGGTGCATCACGGTTTTCTATTCAGCTTATCACAACAATCATTACGACCTGGAGTTCTAAATGCTGTTCAAAAAGCAAAGGAATTATATGGAGATATTAAGGTTATGGTAACTGGGCACTCAATGGGAGGGGCGATGGCTACTTTTTGGGACTTGATCTCCGTGTAATTATCAAACCTTGATTCGTTTATATATGCCATATGCATTATTTTTATCTTGTCTGAGTTTGGGCTTTTCTAACATCAACCGTTTAACATCGACAGATTCCCAATTTCTCTGCGTAGTATCTTGAGAATATGTATGTTGAATAGGACGTTTCAAACTGGATTTACGTGGTGTGTTTGTAATTAATCACTGCTTCCAATATATACGTGTGTGTGTGTATATATATATTCCGAATTATCGGAATTTGGCTGACATACTTATTATATTCTCAGCTGAGCCTCGGGGAGCAGAATGTTCATGTTATGACATTTGGGCAACCAAGAATCAGCAATGCTGCTTTTGCAATCTACTACAGCCAAAGTGTTGCCTAACACCATTCGGGTCACAAATGGACACGATGTTGTGCTCATTGCCCCTTATTACCGTTATTTTCCTCAAAAGACGTACCACCATTTCCCGAGAGTAGGTAATAGTTTTCATAGCTTAATTACATAGTTATATATGTGCCTTGAGCTGTCATCTTTCTATCTACTACATCTCTCTCTCTCTGTCTCTCACTCTCTCTCTCTCTATTATATATGTGTGTGTGTTGTGTATGTGTAACTTTCCGTCTTTAGTAGCTTGCCTTTTTCTCGATTTACCTATTCTGTGTAAGTTATGCATTGTCAACATCTTATTTGAAGGATTAGACAGTATATCTAGATGACTGAAACGGGAATATATAACTCTTTATTGATATAAGTTCCCTTTGGGTGCATTTTAGTGAGTCTTGGTGGATAATTTTTTCCAAGTTCGAACCCCATTTTGCATCTTTTCTCATCATTCGTTTTTATTGTAAAAAATTAAAATTGTTCATGTTGTAATTTTTATGTTAATTCTACTTACTTTCATTGTTTACGAGTTTTTTCACTTAACTGCACAGATCCCTCAAACTTACTGACGATCTACCGCTTCATTTAGCAAGTTTACTTGGTTGCTATGTTGTGCATCTCTTTTCCCACTTCTCTCTATTGCTTGGTTGAATTGTAAGGTCCTGTTATTGTAGGTCTGGCTTTACAATATCGGATTCGGAAGTTTGGTTTTATACAGTCGAGAAGGTCTGTGATGGTTCTGGCGAAGATCCAAACTTGTAGCAGGCAAGTATTTGCCTCCCGGCTTGCTGTGAAATTTTGCTTCGACTTATATGTTTAGCTTCCATTATTTGCTGGATGATGTCAAATTAAGGGACCGTTTGGATGGCTTTAAAAACAGGGCTTCTCGAGCAGTGCTTTTTTTAGTAGAGTTCATTTTTTTTCAAGCTAAGTAAATTTGCGTTTGGATGCAGTAATTAAAACTGCTTTATTTGAAGCTACTTTGGATAGCTTCTAAAAAAACCACATTTTGGCTTTGTTTTTGTGCTTCTACTTTTTTTAAAAAGCTCATCCACTAAAGTGCTTTTTTTTCAAAAAGTATGTGCTTCTCTTCTTAAAAAAAGCCCATCCAAACGGATTCTAATGATTTCCTATTGCCTCGTCATTCAACTATATTTGCTTGCTTGCTACTGTTATGACCAATCTTGATTACTAGATGATGGTTTGCTGTATATCTGTAGAGACTTAGCCATTAAATTGTCAACAAATCTTTATAAGAACATCTTTGTCCATGACTTACGCTATGCCTGATGGATTTGGGGCTAAGAAATTACGTGTTTGCAATCCCTAGAAAAAAAGTGCTTTTTCAGTTTTTGCTGGAGAAAAGCAGCTGGTAGTAGTATTTTGTTTTGCTGCTTCTGTTGGAAAAAAGTTAAAATAAGTCAAAAGCTCAAAACAACATTCAGGCTCCTTTTTTCAGTTGCTGGTTACTTTTTTAAAATTCACTACTTCCCTTTCTCACTTTTTCTTTCCAGACACCACCCACTTTTACCTCTCAACTTTTATACACTTCTACTTACTTCAAAGCAAAAGTGTCTCCGAACACCTCCTAAGTTCCATAACAACAAATCCATCGAGCTGGTTTCGCTCAACTTAAGCTATGGAGTCGTTCGAAAATACTTCCTCTAATCCTTCTCATACACAATTTGTTCGATCCATATGAAACTTGTCTCTATCTCTCAGATCAGTGAACGGGAACAGCATATCCGATCACCTCAAATACTACGGCGTTCAAATGGGATGCGAGACATCATCGAGGCAAATGCAAATCGTGACGGATCCTCGCCTCGCTGCTTATGCCCGAACCGATCCGATGGAAATTCATCTTATCCAGGGTTCCCTCCAAGTCTATTTGAAACTGAATAGGACTCAGGTCGACTCTCTGTAGATGTTAATTGTGGCCAAACTTTGCCGTGTTTTTCAGAAAAGAAGAGGACTTTGAACTTATATAGGGTGTCTTGTGTATATGAATTGTCCATATTATATGAAATTCATGTATGTATATATAATGAACATTTGTATCCGATGTAATATATATTTTCTTTTATGTTGGCATTGGTGGTGCCAACTTATTGTGGAATAGTTCAAAAGTATATTATTGACTAGCATTAGTCCTGTGACAGGACACTAGAACAGATATTTTTTATGTTATTTTCATAAATCTTCTATTATAACAAATAATTTGATAGAAATAAATAACTTTTTTATAGCATTGATGGATAAATAAATATGTTAGAAAGATAGTGTAATAATAGAATTTGTTCGATTTCAATACTAATTTTGGTACAACCGGGGCATGGACTGTATTTAAAAATTTATATAGAATTGAAATTTTATTATTTAAATCAAAGTAAATGATAAATATTGTAGCTAAAATATTACTTTTGTTATTTTATTTTAATTAAAATTTAATCCATCTTTTTTAATACTTATAATATTGGATCTTTGGATAATCATGAATCATAAATATATTTATTTAAATCATATAATAAGTACTGGAATTTTTAAACATGGAAAAATAGAATTAAATGAAACAATCAACATATATGCTATTTGGAAAGCCTCAAGACTTTTAAATTATATATTATACTAGCCCTAGCCTCGTGCCTTGGCACGGGATACTACTATTTTAGAATACGTAAATAATATAATTAATTGAGTTAAATCTAATTTTTAGTCTCATAGGAAATCGTCAATTTCACATTAGTCCATAGGATACGTTTTCTCACATTTAGTCCCATAGGAGTAGTTTTTACGCCACATTTATGTCCCACCGGCGGATTTTTTTTGCAATTAATTATGAAATGGGTGATGTGTCCGATTACCAAATCTTGTGGCATTTTCTTCAGGTATTGAATATGTGGCATATGACTTGGCATGATGAGTGTATGATAAAAATTAAAAATAAATAACATACTTATTAAAATTAATATAAATATAAATTAGTTAATATAATTATACTAAATAATTAAAAAAAAATAGACCAATATATAAACAAAAAAATAAATATTCCAAAAAAAATATAACAATTTCACACACACACACACAAGAACACACGCACACAACGCCTACACACACACACACACACACACACACACACAATAACACAAGAACACAAGCCCACAACAATTTATACACACCTGCACACACACACCTACACATACACACAAAAGAACTCACGCACGCACACACACCACACACGCAACACACACACGCACCTGCGCGCACACATACACACACAATTCAAATATGAAAAAAACAAAAGAAAAAATCAGATCTAAAAAGGG
>CM047884.1:15935107-15981052 GCA_026212405.1 Petrea volubilis
GAAAAATCAGATCTAAAAAGGGGGTTGGGGGGGGGAGGGTGAGGGAGGAAGAAGAAGATGGTGGGTGGGGATGAGAAGAAAGGGGAAAAAAAATGTAAGGTCTGGATCTAGAAGAAAATGGCGACGACATCGGTCGTGGCGGCTGGAACAAGGAGATGGCGGTGGCGACGACTCCGACGGTGGCGACGGCGATGGTGGCGGCCCCTGTGGGGAGGAGAACATGGTGAGGGGAGAGGAGTCAAGTGTGTGTGTGTGTGTGTGTGTTCTTGTGTGTGTGTGTGTGTGTGTGCTGGTGTGTGTGTTTGTGTGTGTTCTGGTGTATGTGTTTGTGCGTGTGTTCTTGTTTGTGTGTGTTCTGGTGTATGTGTTTGTGTGTGTGTGCAGGTGTGTGTGTGCTGGTGTGTGTGTTCTGGTGTGTGTGTTTGTGTGTGTGTTCTTGTTTGTGTGTGTTTTGGTGTATGTGTTTGTGTGTGTGTGCAGGTGTGTGTGTGCTGGTGTGTGTGTTCGTGTGTGTTCTGGTGTGTGTGTTTGTGTGTGTGTTCTTGTTTGTGTGTGTTTTGGTGTATGTGTTTGTGTGTGCAGGTGTGTGTGTGTTTGTGTGTGTTCTGGTGTGTGTGTTTGTGTGTGTTCTGGTGTGTGTGTGTGTGTTCTGGTGTGTGTGTTTGTGTGTGTGTTATAATTATTTTTAATTTTTTATATATTATATTGGAGTTTAAATTTTTATAATATGTATTTTTTTTATGCAATTTTTATATTATTTAATTTTTTATATATTTTTTTAATTATATTTTATATTTTAAATGAATTAAGTGTTTTGTTATTGTCATGTCATGAACCACATATGCAAAAAAAATATTGAAAAATGTCATCTCAGCGTTTTTTTTCTTATGTCAGCAACGATTAATGCCACATGGGCTGTTTTGCCGGACACATCAGCAATTTTAAAAATCATAAATTAAAAAAGCCGCCGGTGGGACTAAATGTGGTGTAAAAACTACTCCTATGGGACTAAATGTGAGAAAACGTATTCTATGGGACTAAATGTGAAATTGACGATTTCCTATTGGACTAAAAATGGATTTAACTCTATAATTTTTATAGTAATAGAAAGATTGGTAGATTAGAAATATATAAGTTTGTAAATAAAATTAAATTAGAGTTTGGTGGATAATTGTTAATGCAAAATATTTTGTAGTAAACTCAAAGTGAAATTTATACATGAACAAACTAATATGAATGTATACTTTAGTTGAAATATGATACCAACAACCATAATCTCTAGTATATAATAATAGTCTTTACTATATTTTAAGGATTTCTCACTTAGAATTTAGAAATTAAAATAAAGTGTGTTGACTCCATGTTGTAAGAGTACACTTAAAGGTTTAAAGCATATAACTTTATTAGAAATATTATTAAATAGATGTCAAGTTAATGTGTGATATTTTTCTTACAATTGGAATGACGACATTTATTTCCTGTAGTATAACACCTTTTGTATATAATTGGAGAGTCCTTTCTTTTGCATTATTTTAAACCTACTAAAATTTTTGTACTTTATTTTTGGAACTTGTGAATTCCCCTTCCATATTTTATTCGAACACTATTTAATACTTTATAAACTTGTAAATACATTATAAGAAATGTTAATAACAAATTTAATCAAATAATTTCTTATAGGGAGTTTGGAAGAATCAAATGAAAATGAATAACTATCATAATTATCTAAAGATAAACTTTTAAATATATATTAAAAATCCATAAACGTTTCCTCTTAATCTAGAATATCATTCCACTAAAAAAAACCATTCATAAACAAACAAAAATATGTGCACCTAAAAATTCAAGAAATTTATTCTTATTATAGTATTACGAACTAAATGAACGAAAAACATAATAATAGAGCAAACTAAACTAAAGTATTAATAGAAAATTTGAATGGGACAATTAGTAACGGACTTGAAGAATAAAACAATGAGATAATATAAACGAAATAATAAAATACCGAAAACATGGTAGAAACTATCAAAAAAAAGCAAATATGAAAAAAATATATATTAACTTTTGTTTTAACAAAAGAAAAAAAAGCTGGAACTATATATATACAAATGAATAAAATATATAGGAAGAAGTTACAAATTAAGTGGAATGGCGAAAAGAAAGTATGCAATGAAATCTGAGAATATCCTTCTTATTATCATGCAACAACTTAAATGAATGAAATCAATAATAAATGCAAAGCAAACTAAATCAACAAATGCTGGAAAAAACAAATTAAATACAAATTTAAAGAATAGAATAATGGGACAATATAAGTACCAAAACAATGCTAGAAATGATCAAAAAATTTATTTTAAAAACATCATCAAAATTTGAAATATGAAAAACAAAATGAAATAAGAAGTGAAATATGATACAAAAAAAGAAAATGAAAAATATGGTGACGTGAATATGAAAAAGGAAAATAAAAGAGCAAAAGAACTTAGCATACGATGAAATTTAATAGCAAATGGCTAAACGAATTCAAAATGTTTTTGTTATTAATACAAATACATGATGATTATGAGGAATTCAAATTGTAGTAGAATTTGTAGAGAATATTTAAATACTACAAATATTAATGTAAAAAGCTTTTAAATTTAAATTTAGATTTAAAAAATACACATATAGGGATATATCAATATATATATATATATATTTGATTGATTGTAATAGATTGTTTTCATTAAAAAAAAATGTATTAAAGTTAGAAAATCTTTCTTATTATAGTATAAAAAATAAATGAACAAAAAGAAAAAAAAAAGAATCAAACTAAATTTATAAGAACCTAAATAAAACGTATCAATAACAAATTTGAAGAATAAAATAATAAAACATAAAGAAACAACACAATAAAGAGAAGTGGTAGAAATTATTAAAAAAAGACAAAAAAACTAACCTGACAACATCATATATGAACTTTTATGAGGGCAAAAAAGAGATTAAGTTATACATACAAATGAAAGTATTTTTTAAAAATACATGACAAACTAATTGGGATCGTTGAAGCAAAATATTCAAAGAAGCTTGAAGAAAATCTTCTTACTATAGGGCAATAAATTAAATGAAAAAAATAATGATAACAAATAAAATTTAAGAAAAAAACTTGAATAAAATAAAATAATAACAAATTTCAATAACAAAATTAAAAGAGAACAAAAACAAAGAATAAAATACATAGAAATGATGGAAATGATTAAAGAATTAATTTGAAAACATCATGAAAAGTGAAATATTTGTAATGCCTATATACGAAAAGGAGAAAAATATGAGTAAGATAGAATTTAAGTTCAACAAATCTCAATGAGAGATGGGCAATGACTAGACGAATTCAGAACGTTTTCTATTGGAGAAAAAAGAAAGAAGAAATACCGATATAAATATTTAATGAATGGGAAAAATTCAAATTGCTAGTGTCACTTATAGCTAAATTTTTGGAGAAATTATTGAGCAAAGTATTAATAATACAATCTTATCTTGGATTTTTGGATTAGCATTGATTTGTTGGTTCAAGATAATGAACCATATATGCTTATCCAAATTTAAACTAAAATAGATAATAAAATTCCACACGTTGCAAAATGAAATTCATTGAAATTATCCAAATATGTGTATACATGACTCTAGCAGTTAACCCCAAGCCAATGCACCAAAATTATATATATATATATATATATATATATATTCATAATTTTATATTAAAAAAAATAATTTTAGAAAAATAATTGAGCTTTTTTGGCAAAATAATTTGATAAATATATTAGAAACTTGCATAATTATGGAATATGTTTGATTTCAATATTAACTTTCGTATAATTAATAAGGCAATGGAGTTTTTAAAAATTTATGTAGATAAAAAAAATTAATTATTAGTAAAGTAAATGATAAATATTGTTAATAAAATATAAATTTTTTATTTTATATGCATTAAATTTTATCCATCTTACTTTAAATACTTGATAATTGTTGGATTCTTTTGGATAAATATAAATAAAAAATACACTTATTTTAATTCATATAAAAAAAATATTTTAAATTTCACGCATGGCAAAATAGAATTAAATGAGACTACCCACATATGCGCTTATTTGGATAGCTTTAAAGCTTTTGAATTATATATATATATATATATATATAGATTAGCTATTTTTATACTTATCGGCCGCGCGTGTGTGTGTGTGTGTGTATGTATATATAAACAATTTATCTCTTATGTTTAGACCAAAATTAAATAAATTAAAAAAATATTTTAAAATATGTGCCGAAAATATACATTATTTTGCTTAAAAAATTACCTTGAAAAATAAATAATAATATATTATTACTTATAATGATATATATATATGTGTGTGTGTATATATATATATTACATTTTATTTAAGTGTCTTTATAAATACTCTATGCATAATGTGCTTAATTTAATAAAATATATTATTAAAATTCAAATTAAGATCTCTATCAAGTTTCGAATTTTTATAGTATTCGAATTTGGTAACAATAAATATAAATCCTATAATATTTGGGTCTGATTCAGATATTAACAATGCAATTCGGATTTGGGTTTTTTCAGATTTGATCCAAATTCGTAGATAGCCCTAGCCATAGGTTCAACTAGGGATGACAAATGGATTGGGTTTCGCGGGTCCACGACCCATTCGGGGTTGGTTTGGACCAAAAAAATCAGGTTTGGGGCTAGTTGTGGGTCTAGAATTCTAGACTTGCACGAATTCGGGTCGGATCTCGGGTTCAAGACAGGTCTATATATGTTTAATAAGTATAATATAAAATATATAATAAATATAATCAAAAAAATATTAAAAATTAAATTTGAAGTTGATTATTATTTCATTTGAATATATTTTATTAGATTTTATGTACAATTTCAATGTTTTCTTTTATTAAGCTTCTTGTACAATTTAAAAATTATTGTCTCAAAAAAATTGTTAAAAAATAAAAATTTTAATTATTGGGACATGTTCGCGGGTCGGGTTTATGAACCCGGTAGATTCAATGGGTTTAACCCGTTGGGTTCGGATCTCATGCATGTCGGGTCGGGTCCGGAACAGGTCATGGGTCCAGAAATTTCTGGTGGGTCGGGTCTAGGGTCTGGCTAAACCCATACAAGACCTGACCCGTTGTCATCCCTAGGTTCAACTGGCCTATCAAGTTGTGGCCCAATCTTCTTTAAGGAGCCCAAATCCAGGCCCAACCCACATTGTAAACCACAACATCGACGATTATTTCTTTACTCGTTCTCCACAAAACAACGACTTAAGTTCAAATCGGAGGCTATTGGACCAAAAGATACAGTAGATAACCTTGTGGGTTAAGGCTTTGTTTGGCAAATTTCGAATACGCAGCCATTTTCAACTTTAAGTACTCTCTCTCTCTCTCTGAACGAACGTATGAGAAAATGCAAGCTATTGGAGTAATAGCGAAATCACGCCGATTGGTTAGGGTTTTGATAAACCCCTCGCCGAGTTTCTTCAGCTCAGCGGAGCGAGTCAACTCGTCCCAGCTCGACGGATTAACTAGTGAAAATGCTTGTGAATTTGGCCACTCTCTTCCCCTCCGCCGCCGCCTTCACTCCGCCGCCGCGTTGGCAGGTAGTTTATATTTTGGAATTTGATTGGTATTTCACCGAAAAAAAGGTTATGTAATTAGTTTAAAATTAAAATTCGAAGATTTGGCTTTGAGCAGAAGGTTTGAATATAGTTGAGTTGAGTGGAAACTGATTCTTCAGAGGTTTATTGTGCTTTTTATTTGATTAATTTTTTGGTTTTGGTTTTGATTTTGCTTAAAGTTAAAAAAAGAATTTTTTACGTGCGAATGCTTGCATAAATGCGTAGATTTTTTTTTTTTTGGTTGTATGTGTAGTTAAGTAGTGCATGTTTTTTGATATTCAATTTTTTTAGTAGATTTGATTTTTTTTTTCTAAGTTATGTTATGCCTGCAAAATAATTTTTTGATGAAATGCGCAATTTACAGGGAATATAGACAGAAATTATTCGCGAATTGAACTCAATCATCAAAAAGACGCAATGCCCATTCGATCATCCTCCTTGGTGATGCCAATTAGATTGTTTTCTTCAGAGGCAAGAGTGACTGAAAATGATTCTGCAGGTTGTTATTGATTTTGTCGGTTCTTAGTGGTCTAAAATATTTCGAGTTTGAAGTTATTTGGTTTGAATAGGCCATTTATGGTTTTTTTTCAGATGCAGAGACAGTGAAGGGAGTGTATGATAAGATACTGAATTGTGTGGTGGAGAAAAGAACTGCACCTCCAAATGCTTGGCTGTGGTCGCTCATTGCTAAATGTTCTACACATGAAGACATTAAATTGCTATTCGACATTTTGCAGAAGCTTCGTACATTTGTTAGTGCTTATTTGCCTCAACGCTCTGCTGTTATATCGATCATTTTTATTTGTATGTTTATATGTGTAAATGCTGTTGTTGTGGACTGCAGAGACTCTCCAATCTCCGGATACCCGATAATTTTAACAGTGCACTTTGCAGGGAAGTTACAAAAGCCTGTGTTAGTGCTGGAGCTATTGACTTCGGTAAGAGTAATATGACATCCATTGTGTTCATTCAGTTTAAGTGCTTTGTTATTTAATAATAATGCTAAATGTTAAACTAGACCACCAGATTGTATGTGGGAGGAAACTTGGCTTTCTTACTAAGCCATGCTCTGTTTCACTTGTAGTTGCTTTCCCATGTGAGTGCAGGCTCAAAGCATCACTCACCAAGCTCGTCCCTGCCGCATTAACAATCTTCTTTTTAGTAAATTTATTTTATTTTATTTTTATACTTATCTGATGCTCCACGTGGGTAGAATGTGCTTACATATCGTCTTTGTCATTTGGAGATGAACTATGATATCCAACATTGCATCATTTCTTATGTATCTGTGGCACATGAATAAACTGGTAGCAATTTGAAATGTATGTGCTGCCAAACGAGTGTACTTGGTTTCTTCCCTGATTAGTGGACACATATGGAATTGGAGCTTTGAGCTCGGCAGGGATTAGCATTGAACTTTCTAGAAATTCATGGAATATAAGGATTGTATTACCATGGTCTGGAGTCGACATATCATTAGTTTTATTCTTTTTGACTATTTGTGTGCCGGGAGTCAATGTCTTCAAAAGCTAATTTTGCATGATTTAACATTTTCCATTAACCATTTTTTGTGATTCTCTCTCTCTCTCTCTCTCTATATATATATATATATATTTATTTATTGTTGGCAAGAGATTGCAATTTCTTTATTACCAGATCTAATATTTATGATATTATTTGCAACCAGCTAAGAAGGCTCTGTGGAAGAATAATATATATGGACTGACTCCTGACATTGGATCTGCACATCAGCTGCTGGTATGTAAGTGTTCTATTGAAGTTGGTTTTGTCTGTTTTGTGTCTGCATGCTTATGTAGAGATAGAGAAACTACTTGTTTCTT
Organism: Petrea volubilis; assembly: GCA_026212405.1. Classification (NCBI taxonomy): domain Eukaryota; kingdom Viridiplantae; phylum Streptophyta; class Magnoliopsida; order Lamiales; family Verbenaceae; genus Petrea; species Petrea volubilis. Next base: position 15,942,612 of record CM047884.1, read on the forward strand.
GGCTGCAGTTACATGCTAAACAACATAATGATGTGAAACTCGTGGTCGAAGTAATGAAACTTGTGAAGAAGAATGATTTACCCTTGCAACCTGGCACAGCAGATATAGTTTTCAGGTATATGAGGACTTATGTTTATTTTACTCTCTATCATTAGTCTGTCTTCTTTGTTTCCAAACGAACTTCATGAGCAAAAATACATAACCTGCAACTGTGGTTGCTGAAGTATGACTTTTTTGGGTTTCCCTTGTTGCACAAAAATAGAAACACGCTTAAATCGGTTTAGTTCAGCATTTGCACATGTTTATTGTTCTTATCAAATTTCTTTGTTTTGCCCCATTTTCATCCACTTCTCATTTGATTGTCGTATCTGCGTGAATTTTTTGTTGCAGCATTTGTTATAGCACAGACAGATGGGATTTGATATCTAAATATGGAAAAACGTTTGTGAAGTCTGGAGTAAGCCTTAGACAGTCTTCGTTTGAATTATGGATGGAATTTGCTGCTAAAAGAGGTCTTACACATAATCTCCCTGCTTTTGATCTGATGGTTTGCATAAGCTGCAAAAAAGCAGCGAACTAATGCATTAACATTTTTCTTTTTAGGAGACGTTGAGTCGTTATGGAAGATTGAGAATTGGAGGTCAGAAGCTATGAAACAGCATAGTCTGTCAACAGGTTTTTCCTGTGCTAAGGTAATTCATCTCGTGTTCCTGCTGGCTTGAAATTTTATTTCGTTGCCATTGAGAATTGTCAGGATTTTGATCTAACCCTGTATAAGATTACTCAAATATTCTTAATGTTTTGCCACATGTGATGTGCTGATGTGCTCCTTTATTTTTAGTGAGGGTTATACTTCTACCTATAATGAACAACATTCATCAGTGTTATGCTTTACGTCAAGATAATTGCAAAATCCAACAATGGTAGCCTGGATGGAGAAAAAATAGTTGGATGCACAATATCTCTTCTCTCTTATTTATGTGACATTCATCTTGTTTTAAATTCTGTTAACTGAAGGCATTTGGATGGTGTGATTGCCATGTGCCAAACTTAATTTCTCTTTCTTTGATGGGAATGTATGTTTTGGACATCCAGTATGTATAAAAATTTCAATGTGCTTGTATGGATGCATGTATTATCTTTTCATCTTGATGTTGTTTCCAGGGTTTCCTTCTTGAGCACAAGCCTGAAAGTGCTGCTGCAATCATTCAAGTACTATATCAGGTAAATTTGTCACTACTAAATTTTGCTGCACTATACTGAGTATACCTATATGGGTGCCCATCTGTAATCAAAGGCAAGCCAGAAGCTATCTGCACCACAAGGCAGTATCCTGGCCTGATCTAAGCCATTTAGATTTCACCCGGAAAGGTCCAAATAAAAAAAATTAGATGATGTAATTTTCTTCTAATATATGTCATGCTTGTAAAGATAAGAAGTAGCTTTGGAAACTCTAGCAGGGAAAATACACAGAAATGATGATTCTGTGTTTTAGCTTTTAGCTTTCTTGCCCACCCCCTGTGCTGGTCATCAGGATTTTGTGCTAGTAAAAGTCATTCTTACATGCAGACTCTATCCGATGCAAGAAGGCCAAGTATTGTAGTCGAACTTCAAAAGCTAGTGAGTGAGTGGCCTTTGGAAGTCATAAAGCATCAAAAAGAGAACAGAAAGGTATTCCTATTGTGTTTCTTTGTACTAAATTATAATGTTACTCGTTGGGTGGGGGTGTTTTGATACCTAATCCGTGAATGAACTTGATCTCGCACGCACAAACACAACATCAGATGCATAGAAAAGTATACACACATATGAGATATGTATCCTGTTAGTGATATAATTCGTTGCCTTGTGTAACTGCAATTAGTCTTGGTATCTGGCCAATATCTAGAATTAGCCTTTGGAGGAGTTGATGAGAGGTTGCTTCATGTGCTGAAATTGTGTTTGTCATTCTGGGCAGGAATTCGCTGCAGCATTACAAAATGACATTTCTGTGCTGATCCATGCTTTACCGAGCTTGGGCGTGGAGGCAAACGTTAGCATGCATGATTTTACAGGAAAAGTAGCAATTTTGTCTTAGAATTCTGATCAGTTGAATGATGCTTCTCATAGGTCCTCTTTCTCTCTCTCTTTCAATTTTGTTCAATTTTCCTTTGCTATTCTTTAAATTATTGCAGTGAAATTATGCTGTAATCTTCTCTCCTTTTCCATCGTGTTCATGAGTCTATACAGTTGTCATTTTGCTCCTACGATGACCATGTCTTTTAAGAATATCGGTGGAGTTTAAAGCTCAAATTGTTGCTTTAACTAGTTGAAAATTTTGTACTTAAACCCATGTTTTTGCCATGTCTCATGGGGCTACATTTGCTGCTTCTCATATAATTGAGTGATTTTGTATGGAAATTATATGTTTGTCAAGTTGAATATCAATGCTAAATACTCTAATGTCTGGTAGCATACGATAATTGCATTGTTTGATTTGGTATGATTGATGGCTATAGTAACATAGGAACGAAATATATAAACGTGCCTTACGATTTCATCGACTTTTCTAAAACAAACCCTGCGATTAGAAATGAAAATGAGTTGAGCCTCTTCTTTATTTATTTATTTATTTACTTGTTTGGGGGCTTGAGCTTGAATCAAATAAATAGAGTTCGTGCCGGATGAGATAGGAAAAAAGGGGTTCAATCTTGGGCATGAGTCTTATTCGAGCTCGGCTCGGTTTGTTTGTTTCAAATTTATAATTAAGTTATAGGTTCAAGTTTGAGTTCAAATATTTTCAAATATTTTATTAAGTTTGAGTTGCTGGCTTTGGCTTGAGTTTGAGCTTGAAATATTATTTATATAATTATATAAAAATAAATGTTGAAAAAGGAACGCGAGCCCACAAATAAAAATTACTTAATTTGAATTTGGTTCGAAATTTATACCGATTGAGTTTGGCTTGAATTATTTGAATTTAAACGTGAACTTGAAAAGGTCAGTCATTAGGTTAGGGAGCAAGCCGAATTCGTTCGTATCTCTATGGGCCATAATAAGGACACTTCACTTGGTGGATATTTATGATAAGAGGCGCAAAGTACATCTGACATGAAATAAATGACGCATGGCTTAGTTGCAGAATAGCCAATTAATGGTTTTACAGAAGCTTTCTCTTGCAATCTCTCTCTCTCTCTCTCTCTGACATTGAGACACAAACTCATCACATATTCACATATGAATGGTAAAAGGGGTAAAATAATTCAAAATATATATATATATATGTACATAAAAAATAATATATATACATACACACACACACACACATATAAAAGAAGAGTTCAATGATTTAGGACCGGTCAATTTTTTGTACTGTTTTGGTGGTTAATGGGCCCATGACAGTAAACAACTTTTGGTACAATATGTCATTTTGTTGTGGTGCGATTTTTTGCTTCTAGATTCTTTTGGCTGGGTAAAAATAATATATGGCCATGAGCCAGCCATAGGAACATTTCAAATAAATTCATGACACATACAAGAACAAGAATGAAATTTGAAGGGAATGCACCCATATGATATTTATTTTTTCCACTTGCACTTGCCAATCTTGAGTACTAATTTATTTAATCACAAAACTAACGTTTTTAAAATGAAAACTTACCAAATGGTTGGCTCCAAATGTCACAAGAACGTCACAAGCCAAGAATACAATACAATACAAGAAACTAAATCTTAGTCTTTGTGCTTATCAGCTTATGATTCTTCAAGCAAAGCTGCCACAAATGCTCAGCCATTTCATCCACATCATGATCCTCTTCCATCCTCATCTTCCCACTCAATTCTCGAGCCCTACTCCTGAGCCTTTCTCCCCTCTCCTCCATGAGCACCTCGTTTATCGCCCTCGCTATCTCCTCCCCCTTCAAAATGCCGTTTTCCGACCTTGGGACCTCCAAACACGCCCCGGCTTCTACCAACATCCGCGTATCTATAAACATGTTGAGCTTCATAGGCATGCCTATAACCGGAACGCCGAAATAAATGCTCTCGGTTATCGAACTCCATCCACAGTGACTCAGGAATGCGCCCGTACTGGGGTGCGCTAAAATGTTCGCCTGCGGGGCCCACCCAGACACGACGACCCCTCTGTCTCCGACCCTATCGAGGAACCCTCGCGGGAGTGCATCGGCCACACTCGTGGGGTTCTCCAAAACGGGAAACCTTATCACCCATACGAAATTGACGCCACATATCTCGAGCCCTTTTGCTATTTCCTCTATCTCCTCCTCCGACAAGAAGTACTCGCTCCCGAAGGACACGTACACGGTCGAATGATGTCCTTTCTTGCTCAGCCATCTCACGACATCGTCCTCCGAACTCCCCTCATTGGCATTTTCACCAACATCTGTGACGAGCGGGCCGACGGCCAAGATTCTCTTACGCACAGCGTTAGAGACGTAGTCTATATACTTCCCCTCGAACCCTCTGCATGTCCTCAGCAGAACAAACTCAGACGACAACCTATAATTCACAAAAATAACATCCGTATCTCGATCGAAAACATTGTCGTACAAGAACCCGATCAGATTATCAATAGTTCTCTTCTCGTAATCCATGAGACACAATTCTTTCGAAAATGGAAACTCATCGTCCCAACAAGCGTAGTGCTGGTGGATATACGCCATCATCGCGGCTCCAAAGGCCGCGAAATGGACAGCGGGAACGGACATTGACGAAGCAATTCTTGCAGCCCACGGCTGAAAAATGTCGAAGATGACTAAATCGGGTTCGAGAGTGCTTACGATGTCCGAAAAGCTCGAATCCGCTGTCTGAAAGGCCTTGAGCAGAGCGAGATTGAGCTTCGATGGGAGGTTCTTGGTCGTGTGGTAGTGTTGGGGAAGATCAGGGCTGGGCGCCAAATGGATTTGTACTAATTCTATGGAGTTTTGCAATGAATTTCTTTGAATGAAGGTGTTGATTGAGGGGAAGTTAATGGCGGTTGAAGCCAAGTATATTTTGAAATTTTTTCTTTTCAAGATTGTTTTGGCTAGCTCGAGATATGGGAATATGTGGCCATGGGCTAGCCATGGGAACATGAGGAGTTTGAAGCTTGTTGCTTCTTTTGAATCCATTAATGGAGCTTTGATTCTTTGCAATGTTTTGCTATGTGTTTTTTTCAAAGAAGTTCGAGGAATTTTTATATGAATCGGGAGTATAGATCCTCGAGTGATTGAAATTATGTTTTATTTTTATATAGATGTTGATTTTTTTTAATAAATTAGTGATTTGATGTGATGTGAAATGCGTTAAACGCAAATTTGGTACATGTTACAATTTCACGAGAAGGTGGTTCGTTGTGGGGGGGGGGGGGGGGGGGGTGGAGTTCTATTTCAATTGTAGTGGGGAAAATCTTTTGGAAATGAAAGTGGGAAATGAGTGCAAAATAAAAAAATATTTATGTTTTTTTTTTTATTTTTGAAGGTTTTTTTAAATTTTTTTTGGTTTTACTTTAATGTCTTTTTGTGTAAGTATTTGTATGATAAACGATGGAAATATTAAATATCTGATGTCTTCTTCTTCTAACAATATCAACTTCTAGAATAAATAGCGATTTTATGTAATTTTTAGACAAAATTTTAAAAAAAAATCTTGCTTATGAAATTCAAGTGGTTTCCATTTATTAAAAGATATTCATGTTAAAAATTTGAAATAAAAGAAGTCTGCCTACACATGAAAGAACATGTTAAAAGTATTAAATATTTTTTAACTTGAAATGATTTTTGGTTTTTTTTTTATATATATAATTTTGAAGAAAAAGATATAGTTTATTATAATATTCAATTTTATTTCAAGGAATAAAAAATATTTTGTGAGGTTCAAACGAAACTACGTTAGATCTTCCCATCTTGATTGATTTTATTGCAGCACGTTTTGTCTGATTTTTAACACTTTACTAACACATTTATGAGCCTGATTTTTTTATTTTATTTTATTTATGGTTAACCATTTGTCTACTTGTGACGTGTGTGAAAACGCACAGAACTATCAGTTAGTGAAGTGTGTGTGTGTGTGTGTGTGTGAAATAGACGAGCTTATTGTGGTATCGTTGGGGGACCTTTTCAATTTGGAAGTTAGCATCTAGAATTCCACCCTTGTGATGCCCATAAGGCCAAATTGTGTGGGCCATTGTGGCAATTAATTTTTCTTTTTTTTTCTTCAATTTTTTGTGATTCCATAAAAACACTTGACTTTAAAGATATACATACATACATATATATATATATATATATATATATTTTCTTATAAAAATTCATATGTTACTTCTGTAATATATTGAAATCAATTAACTATATCAATACTCCGAATTAACAACAAACTATTACAATAATTTATTATCAAATAATAAGGAAATACAAATTATACTGTAGAAATAAATTAGTATTAAACGAGAAAAATATTTACATTCACCGATAATCTTAAAATTATAGTGCTTCAACCTTATCACAGAGGCAAGACTCGTTATGGGACTATTCCCTCCCCAAATTCAAATTGTTAGATCCAACTCATAGATTGGGTCATGTCAAAACCCAATGCACGACCCATAACTAAATTTCAATGGGCTCGTATTGTGTCACGCAAGTAAGTTTATATCCAAATTATAAGCTAAATATTGAAACATATATGGTGACACACACACACACACACACACACACATATATATATATATATATCAATATTTTATTTTATTGCATCATTATATTTTCGTCCAACAATGCATAATTCAATTGGGTATATATATATATACCAATTTATATGACATGATATATCCTTCCTTTTGAAAACATTTGTGGTTGTGTGGCTCCTTCATACTCACCTAATGAGGAAGGAAAGATGACAAAGAGATTCGAATTCAGGAACTCCATAGTGCTGATTTGAAGCTCTACTATTGAACTACAACTAACCCAATAGTTTGTTTTCTTTAATTGTCATTTGTAACTCTTTGCCATTTAATTTATGTGAGATTCTACGTTTTACCTCTTAAATATTGAATTTTACTAAAAATAAATTGTCGAAAATACATCACAAGCTATAAGCAAAACTTCTTCTCTTCTTCTCCACATTTACAAGTCGACCTCAACGTTCGAACCAAAACCCTTAACCAATCTCCAAAATATAGGTCAATCGATATTCAATTTCATTAAAAAGATATTATTCCACCACCCTGTCAAAAATTGTCCCCACCATTCTTTAAAATTATAAAATTAAAACCACCATTATCTTCTTATCAACCCCGCCAAGCTTTCATTATTATTTATTTTCCCCATCTAACTTCCATATCAAGGTTTTTTATTTTTTGGTCTTATTCACTGGGTTCGATCTACCAGTCGACTAATTCGAATCGGATATTGCAGAAATTCATTATGGGGACGATCCTCCCGACTCAATTACTCCATTCACAACTCCACGATTTGAATCATGAACGTTGCTTAAACAATCTAGGATATCATCCGACTAGATTAGTTGATAATTAGTATCAAAGTTTTTTATTGGAACCTTATTTTATAAGAAAAAAATACAAAATTCATATAATTTAAAATCCAAAATCATGAGTTGGAGTCCCACTAAACAAAATATTAAAACAATGACAAAATGTTTTTAGCCTTTTAATAATTGCTCCAGCTTGGGTGGACCACCTTTAAATATTTCTGAAAAAGGAGGGCTAAGAGGACTTTATCTCTACCACGAGCTTTCTCTTTCAATTTGACCACTTTAATTGCCCAAATTTGTGGCATTGTGGGTAGCTAAATTAATGGCCAAACCATTAGCCCAAAGTTGTAATACTTTAAAGCTTACTATGTGCATTTGATATAAAATATCTTAAGAAGTTATATAAACTCACTATATATATATATATATTTGTAAAACTATTAAGTATCAAAATAAATTATTAGAATATTTAATTGTGATCATGACTAACGTTTTAAAGCACAATAACCCTTTATGATGACATTTTATCGTGTACGCAACATAATGTTAAACTTGGGTTGGGATTTTAACTATAATGTTAATATTTACAACATACACGCATGTACGCGCGCACACATAAATATCACAGTAGCAATCCTTTTATATCAATAACCTAGTCACTAAAATGTCCTTCCTATAAATCATTATTGGAAGAACTTCAACCCCCCCCCCCCCCCAAAAAAAAAAACACCCACGACGACAACAACAACAACAATAATATTATTTTCATCCCGAAGCTAGTCACTATAGCAATAATTCAAAAAAAACTCGCGTTTACCCTAAAGTTTACTTGTGGAGCTTCAAGATTCCAATAAATACTAATAGGAAAAACGCCAACGAGGCAGCGGCGGAGAGGCCCAACGCAACCGCTCCCTGATTACAAAATCTTTCGACCGCAAAACACACTTTGTACCATCGCAAGTGTGAATTTCCCGTTTTGCCGATAATTCCGATGGATAGGGCGGCCCCAAAGCTAGAAAAGAGTACTGCGACAATTATTAGGTCAAGAACAACGATCATCGTGGCCACTGCCATACTTCTACCTCTATTTATCAATATCACGGGCAACGACAAGACCAAATATCCACATGCTATACTATTTGCCACCACGAAATACCTATAAGTTTAAAAACACCATAAATATCAGTTTCGATGAACACTCACTCACTTTTAACAGTTATACGATTCCAGAAGATGATCCAGAATCGGGCTGATCGCGTTTGTTTCAATAAAGAATTATGTGTATTTTTTGTATTTTTTTTCTTTTAAATTAAAATTATGTGGGTAGAGGAAATTATTAAATAAGAGTAATTATGATGAAAGGGTCCAGTCCAAAAGATAATAATATTAGTAATAATATTTCAAATTTCAATCCCATATCATATCATGTGTGGGAAAAATCTCAATAGTTAAAGCTCAACGATGGTTGATGTGGAGGGTTGGAAAATGAAATAAATATGACCATGACATCTAACTAATAAAAGAGTAGAGATATAAGATTGAACAAAAACTCAATTTATATTGAATAAAGCTAATATATTATTAATATTTTTACTATTGTTAACAATGTAAATTTTATTTTTAGGAAAATGAAAGCGGCAAGATGACACGGGTAATCAAACACTTATATTTGACCTCGAACTTGATATTGATCCTTACAATTTCAGCTGGCTCGACTCCTTTTACACTCCAAAATTTCATTAGTCAAGTAGGATGATACATAACAAATTAATAGGGTGGCACTATATGTATAATATATATATATATATACCTTTTACAAAATTAATGGTGATGATAATTATATTTAAAATTTTCACTATTGAGGTTAATATATATGTATAGTTATAAACAACAAATAGCTTTGTCAAAATTTTAGGTTACTCTTCTAAGCAATCAACTCCAGAAAGGTAAATGGTGTTTTTTAAAGTGTAAAGTGTAAATATAACAAGGGCCAGAATATAACGCAAACTGTATTTAATTAACCTTGTTTTATGATTAATTTTTAATATCATCAATTTGTAGACAATTATTTTGTTTATCAAATTTATGGAAGTTTTAATTATAAAAAGAATAAAAAATTTTACCGTCAATATATATTAGGGCGAATTACATCTACCTCCCCTGAGGTTTCGCGAAATTACAATTCAACCCACGATTTTTTGTAAATTACAATAAACCCCCTGTGGTATGAAATAATTACAAGTGATGGACGAAAAGTGCATAAAGTCCGTTTTGCCCTTTATTTTTTGTTGATATTAAATAGGACAAATTACATCTACCTCCCCTAAGGTTTGGTGAAATTACAATTTAACCCACATTTTTTTTGTGTATATTACAATAACCCCCTGTGATATGTAATAATTACAAGTGATAAACAAAAAATGTATAAAACCTACTCTAGCCCACTATTGACCTTACCAACGTGTATTCCATGTCGAAAAGTTTAAGACCCGCTTCAAGTTCACCGAAAAATTTGTCGGAAAACAGAGCAATTTTTTCAATATTATTACTTTTAGCCCCACAAAGATGTAATACATAATATACAACCCCAAATATTTTATATATATTACAAAAAAACCCCTCAAGGGTACTATCGGAACTTTACATACAAAAACTAACGGAACCCTAACGGTCATAAACGGTTGGGGTAAATTGTTAGACGGAATATACCACAGGGGGTTTATTGTAATTTATAAAAAATCGTGGGTTGAATTGTAATTTCGCGAAACCTCAGGGGAGGTAGATGTAATTCGCCCTATATATTATTAAAAACAATTTAAAAATTGTCAATGGACTTTTAAAAAATAGGTATTTTAGTAGCGTGACAAAGTTCTATTATTAAGTTTGAACCTCGGTTTTTTAACAAAAACATAAATATATAAATATATGTATTAAGAATAAAACATAAAATATTTATTATATAAAACAACGCATTCTTTTTATTAAACCTCTCAAAATTACATAACATATCTATGAAAATATTTGTATGAACTCGGTGTACGTGTTTCAAAAAAAATCAGTATATAGATCCCACATATAAATCAAATGGCTGAGATTGTATGTTGATTTTTTTTTTTTTTTTTTTGTGAATAAATTAATAATGTGACACAATATGAATCTTTTGTTGAACCCATACCAATGGGAAATTCTAGTTTAGATCTAGCTTGGACAAACAAGTGTTAATCATGTGGCGAGTGTTTTACACTATAGGGTTAATCAAGTCGAATGTATAAAAAACAAAATTCATGTATTCAGTTAGTTTTCGATCATGTATATACTTACACAAAGGCTGACAAATAAAACCACTTGGCCGTGACTTGAACCTCCACCGCCGGCAGCGTCGGCACAAGCTCCAGCACCGCCGTGTCGGTCTCCCTATCAACGACCATAACCACCACCGCCGCCAGGCTGAGCAACGCCGCCGCCGCCCTTAAAAACAAATCGCATCCTATCATTTTCCTTTTATTAGCCACCGATGATTCTTTAGCTCTACCACCACTCTCAATCATTCTTGTGGTACTCTGTGGAGTTTCCATTATTTTTTTTTTCTTCTTTTTTTTTTGTCAAAATATTCAAGAAAAGTAAAGGATTTTTTTGGTAGGATAATGTGAAGTTTGAAGTGAGTTTATATAGTGAAATGGGGTAGAAAATTAGATGATGAATTTGAATTTTTTTTTTCTTTATGGATATGTCAGGGTCTAAAAAAGGGGAATAGGTGCATGGAGTCAATATGTAGTACATATAAGGTAGGTGATGCATATTTATAAATTGTGTGTGTGTGTGTGTATATATATATTGTTAAATATTTAAATTTATATTGTCGAATTTATATAAATATTCTTATAAACAAAATTTATATATTATAATTGTGCCTTTTTTTAATATTTTAAATACATGTATGTTTACTTTTTATTACATTATAAGAAATCACCATTTTTACTAACAGACAAATTGTGATGGAATTATATTGAAATAAAACTAAAGTAATCATTAGTATCAATTCATTTATTAATGAAACTGTGATGAACGAGATCGATCACAGAACTATATTTTATGACTAATTTCACTTAATTTGTGATAGATTAGTCTGTACGTTAGTGAAGATGGTGCATTCTCATTGTGTTAAATATTAATTCACACACACATATATTGTTAAATATTAAATATGTATATTTTCTATTCACTTAGCAACCGCTTTTTTTTTTTTTTTTTTACAATTTACACATAAACTCCATGTAGGCGCTCCGTGTCCTCCAACCGGATAATTTTCCCCTCAAGTCAGCAATTCCGACGAGCTAACAATTTTCCCGAGGAAAAATGATCCTTAATCCGCGACATTTAATTAATAATAAAACTACATTGAAAAATCATGTCGAAAAAAAGCCCTAAAATCAACCTAATCCAATTAAGGACAAGATTATTAAAAAAATTAGTTTCTTAATTTCAAGATCAATTTTGCCAAGCACTAGGATGAAAATTGCAATTTTTACCTATAATTACATGAAATTTATCCATAGCTAGGGTTAGGGAGGTTGGGGATGGGTGGGGGTCCGGGGGGGTTGCTTAAAGCTAGGTAATCCTTTTTTTTTTCTTAGCCATCCGATTTCGATTCATTGGTCGACTAATTCAAATCGGGTACTGCAAAGGTCTATTATGAGACAACCCTCTCAACTCAATTGCTCCATTCACAACACCATGATTTGAACTCTAGAAGTTATTTAAGGAATCTAGCGTCTCATCCTACTAGACGAACTTGTAGTTGGTATAGCTATGTAATCATAATTAGTCATGAATTATAAGTTTTATCTAAATATCTTGGCATTAATTGTCGTAATTGTCTTGAGACTCAATGAATCAATTAAACCGTTTTTAAGAATATATAGAGAGGTAATGTATGAAGAGTCATTACATTATTTGGTTGAAGATCAATGATGGACTCTAAGAAATAATATACATATCCCTACAAGAAAAGTTGAAATTGCACCAAAATACAACGACATACATTAATAACAAAATTTAAATTATAGTGTAAAAATTATATTAACTATATATGCAAGCGACGATACGAAAAATATTTTTATACTATTATACATATATATATATATATATATATTAATGATGTGGCTACAATGTTTGTGTGTGTGTGTCCTGTATAATAATGACGGTATTAAGTATTTTTACCAATTACCAGTTGATCTAGCGAGATGATGTGCTAGATCCTTTAAACAACGTCCAAAGTTCGAATTTCGGCATTGTGAATGAAGTAACTGGGTTAGGAGGATCGCTCCCATAATGGCCTCTGCAGTATCCGATCCGGATTAGTCGGCCAATGGATTTGAACCGAATAACTAAGATCAAAAGAAAAAAAAAAGTTATTAAGTATTTTTATTTGTCACTTGCAACTATTAGAAACATACGTACATACAGTGACGATAAAATTTATCACTACGAGTTGTGATAAGACAGACGACTACGAGCTTGTTCATCAACGTGTGCACTAGTAATAAATAAAAAAATTTAAACACAAATTTTATTATATATATACATATATATAATTAAACCTTTTTAAATTGACATTTAACTTTTTGTTATTGATATCACTTTTTGTGCAATGTATTTTATAATTTAATCACAATTAGTAATAATTGAGTGTGTTATATTTAGTACGGACTAGATCCTCTATTTCATAATAGTGTCACATCCCCTTCCTCACATTATAGATGTACGATATGTGTAAATTTTGAAAATTTACTTAAAGGCAGAATGTTTAATCGTGTTAATTATATTTTTTTTCATTATCTAATTTGCTAAGAAAACATTTAAAATTTACACATATTGTACGTTTGGAATATGGGATAGGAGATAAGATATTATTATGAAATAGGAAAATCGGCCCATGTTAAGTACCTGTAGACTAACGTATAGATGAGAGTAGTGGCAAATTATTGAAACGTCTTTTCCATATATATATCTTTTCAATAGATTGATTCAATTTATTAGGGTGGTTTGTTGTTGACCATATGAGTGATGATCTCATTAAATGGTTTTGAACAAAATTTTGGGTTGAGCTCAATTTTTAGATTAGGGATTTGAAAATTTTTCTATCTAGGGATTCTAGGAAATTGAAATCTAGGTTTGTTTTTGGAAAGAATTAATGAGGGTGAAGAGAAGTGGTGAAGATATTTAAAATATATAATAACTTTGTTTTATAGTATTTGTCGTTTTGATATTTATTTTTGGTTTAAAACATCTGTCATTTATAAAAAGGAATTATTATTGACACTCCATTCTTATTTCTTGTGTTGAGAAATTGACTAAAACATCCATTTATTTTAAAATATGATTGGATACAATTTACTCCCCTCAACTATTTACTATGTCTCATTCACTTACTTAAACTTTCAAATGGTAACACTTACCTCACCCTACTAACAAATTGGTCAAATTTGCCATCATACCACTTCCATTTATACAATTTTAATTTTTTTTTAGTATTTTAAATTCAACTTCAAATCCTTTATTAGTTAAAAAAAATATTTTTTTAATTTTAAAAATAATTTATAGTTTAAGTAAATTAAAATAAAACTAAATTATTAAATTATTGTAATAATACCACAAATTAAGTACAAAAAACTATTCTAGTTCTTTAACTTAATGGATTATTTAAGTATAAATTCTAAGTAAGTTAGACTATGTTGAATAAAAGTGGATAAATATTTTTTAACTATAATTTAAACATGTTTTTTATTAAATTAAATTATGATATATTTAACAAATGTAAATTCTTTAGAAAATGAGTATACCAAACAGTTTTGAAATTTTTTTTTTACGCAAATTGAAATAATTAATGAAAGTAATATTATTATATCAATTTAAAAGTGTCTAAAGTTTACTTTTGATTGAAAAGTAAATAACGTGATTTTTAGTTAAAACATATTTAAAATAAAATTTAGATTATAAAAATTGGTATAAATACTTTGTGAATATATATATATATATATATATATATATATATATACATGCATTTGTATAGATTTAAGGGTACTTTTATCGAAATATATAACTCGTGGGGGTTGGCGAGGGAATTAAGGGGTGAGTGTTAATTTATTAGTTTATAGATATAACTGATATATAGGGTTAGAGTGTATTTAATTATATTTTAAAATAGATGAGCATTTTAGTCAACTTATCAACGAAATAAATAAAAATGGATTGCCAATAACAATTTTGGAGCGCTAATAACAATTCACTTTACAAAAATAAGACAAATTTGCTATCGCATAAATAATATTATAACACTCACAAAACCTATATAATTATTCTACCACTTGTATTTTCAATGGAAAAAAAATAATAAAGAAACCCTCAAAATAAGTTTTATATTTAGAAAATCCATGAAATCAATTTTCTATCTTATAAACCTGTTACACAAATTTTTCATTTCGAAAAACCCAACAATTAATGTTTTTTTGTCTGAACTATCCTTAACACTTTATACTAAAACGACTTAATGAATCATTTTTCTAGTAATATAGTTTTTATATTCTTTAGAATGATTTGTACCAATGATGATTATTTATCAATATATACTTAGTGAGACATTTTTTTTTATTTCCTTATTCTTCCTCTCGTTTCCTTTTTTGGATAAGTAGACTTGAATTATTGCGAAAATTTTCGAACAAAATATTAATCCAAACCATGATTTTGTTCACAGTTTTAGAATTTTAAATTGGTGATTTTGAATAAAAAGCCCATTTAAATGGACTTTTTAAAAAAGAGAACCACTTATTTTTCGACAAAGAAAAAACACTTCAGTTAAAAAAAATATGTATTACGATGGATTTTTTGTTAAAAAAAAAAAAAGGAAGAAGCAAAAAAAAAAAAAAGTCCTAAAGCAATTTTTTTGAAAGTTATTAACAGTAACTTCAAATAAAAACACATATTAAAACACTTTTGACTATTATATCCAAACGTAAACACACTCGACTTACAAAAAAATGAAAAACTTTACTATGAGTTCCATGTGGATGGGCTTAAAAAAATCGCTTCTTGAATGGTACTTTTTATAATAGATTTTTTTTAAACCAAACAATTTTGTGTTTGAATACAATAATTAAAAGTGTTTTTTTTATATAGAATAGCTTCTAAAAAAAGCAATAATTTTTTTTTTGACTTTTTTTAAACAAAACCTCATCTAAATAGAATTTTTTTTCGCTCTGAAATATTTTTTTCAAAAAATAAGTATTTTTTTCTCTCAAAAAATTTATCCAAACAAATTATATATAAAAAATACAGTTCGAGAAATACTTTATATATATATATATATATTCTATCCAAACTGGCCCAAGATCTCATTGATATACCAAAAAAATCACATCTTAACCTTGTGATTTAAAATTTTTTTAAAAGATTTATTTATTGGGCTTTAGGTCCGACAAATCTTAGTCCAATTTGTTTTGTATGGATAATGTCGTTCGTTTGGCTTACCACAACATTTATTTCTCATAATTATACCAACCTACCTACTACTACTACTACTACTATTATTATTATTATTATTATTATTATTATTATTATTATTATTATTTTCTTCAATATTAGCTATGAGGAAAAGAAATTTAACACGAAAAGAACCATTATCCACTCAATATACAACTTGCTTAGATGTGGACCATCAATAATTTGTTATATTTATTTCCCATCTCTTTTAATTTGTCTACAAAAAAAAGGAAAAAAAAAATTCAGTTGCCTATGAGCCCTTATGTATTGTCTCTCGATCAAGAAATCAAGAATTTAAGTTCCATAAAGATCGTATTAACTTGATGATAGTAGTTTATGGCAAATTTAATTTATTGTAGTTTTATTATTTTCAATAATTAGCAATTACTGATATAATTGTTTCTTGTTGACAAAAATTAAGATTTTTAATCGAGTTCGGATTACATGAAACGATCGTTAGGGCCAAAACGGGTTAACCGTTGTTTGCAGAGTGATCGGGCATTATGGCCTCATGAAATGGCCTGGGTTGTTTCGTGGCACGGAAAATTCTTATCCGAACTTGATTTGGTTGAACCAAACAAATCATATGGTAAATGTATTACACTTGCCAAGTGATTGGTCGCTCTCCCTAAATTATCGACCATTTACAGAGTAAGTGTAAAATACTCGCCACATGATTAACACTGATTCGACCGAGTCGGACCTGGGCTAGAATTTCCCTTGTCGCACACATAAAACGGCTTAGGCCATTTCGTGGTGCAAATGCACTCGGACTCTATATCCGAAATGGTCGGGTATGCGATTTCTACACCTCAGCCGTTTTGTTTTCTGGAATTATGGAACGGTTTAGAGCTTATGAATCAATTGTATCAATATATCAGATCAAATTTAGTACAAATTATTAAATATCAACAATAAATTATCGAACACACACACACACACACACACACATATATATATATATATATATAAATAAAACATAGACAAATTATTATGCCAGACAAAAGAGTAAAAAGACATAAAAACAAAGGGTTAAAAAGGTAAATTTAGATATTGAGCAGATAGCTTTTGGATCAACCAATGAGGACCTCTCAGCTACCAAGAAGAAATTAATGGATAAGAACTCGTTCATAATGACGTGTTTAATTAGGTAAGAGAGCTTAACTTTTTTATATTAATTTCTTAATATGGATGTTGATTATTGTACTTTTCGTATGAAGATGTACAAGTAATGATTTTCTTTATATCTCCATAGTATATGTCAAAAATAAACATAAATATTAAGCTCTATGATGCACTAGGTGTAAAATTAAATACCAAATAATGCAGATTAAATTATAAAATAACCAAAATCTAAATGCCTAAAAGGGCTTCTTATTTATATTTAAAGGTAAGTGAATTAAGCATGTAGAAAAAGAAATTTTTAACTCGATCTGTTAAAGTCCACGATTACTAGAAGAATACATTTCCTTCAGTGACGAACCAGCCACTACATTGTAAATTTAGCTTGTGTCATGAATTTCATCTGTAACCACTCCGTTTCAATAAATGTCTTGTTATTGAAAGATTCTTTAGTTCTCTTTATATTAAATTCTATCACTAATCCGTCACAAATATCTTAATTACGTAACAAGATTTTTACATCACAAATATTCCACTAGTAAATGGAGCGTTAGCGTTTTCTTGTAGCAAACTCACTAATCAATTTGCGTATTTTCTTCTTACGTTATTTGTGATAAAATTTTGAACACTTACAAAAAAATAAAAATAAAATGAATTCACACATAGTTTTCATGTGGATTAATTACAATTTGCATCCTTAGATTATATTCAATGTCGTGTTTATCATCTTAAACTACAAAATACAACAAATTGGGCCCTAAATCATAAACATGAGGAGCTGATTTATTACTTTTATTTATTTATATATAGGATTGACCTGTTATATTTTATAATTTAAAAGAATAAATATGACATAAGATATAATTTAGAGACGTAAATTGCAAAGCTTTTCGTGTTTGCTCTCAATCATTTGAAGAATGACCTATATGGCCGTCACTAATGGTGGGATTAAAGCAACCCCCTTCAAGATTAATTAAATGCTTACTTAATTAATCGTACTTGAGATTATTATAATTAGAACTTAGCCAAATGAATATGACACTGACCCAATTCAAAATCTTTGGAATAATTTTGAGATATAAATACGATTTTTATTTATTTTTTTCTCAATAAACATCTATTAATTAAACATGTAATTTACCCTTTGTCTATCGAAATTATTGCCACAAGTTTGACTACTTAGAAAAAAAAAATCTATTTTTAACATACACAATGCGAGAATCTTTCAAAATATTTAATTATGCTTTAATTATATTTCAAAAAAAAAATTTAAAAATTATTTGAAATTTAATTTTGTGCACTATAAATTGGTAAAATATGTTTTGGAATATTTAATTGTAGTATATTTTTGTCTAATATTTTAATATTAAAAGTATCAAAATATAATTTTTTTTGTTTATTCAATAAAAAATTCTCTTCGTGGTGCACAAATTGGAAACCAAGTTGAGAATTTCCTTAGTTTTCCAGTTTAAAATTAATCATTTTTATGTTAGAAAACTATGACATTGTTGGTTGCGAGGCCCACATCAAGTAACATAGCATATGATATCATGATGGAGTAAGGAATTTAATAATTCCGTAAGGTAAGTTTAACTTTTTTATAGCATATGAAATTAAATATATATATATATATATATTATTATTGTCACAAGAATAAAATTTTAATATTTTAACAAAATGTATCTATAATAATTTATATAAATTTAAAAGAGGCGCTACCCTTGCTTCTCCCTTCCCACTGTTATACCTTGTATATTGCCAAAGTAAATAGAACTCCTTTCACTAACATATATATATATATATATATATATATATATGTGTGTGTGTGTGTGTGTGTGTGTGTGTGTGATGCATTTGGCTCAATTCTAAACAATAATCAGTTACGAAACATTTACTGTTGAATTTGCGACAAATAAAATTTGTGACAGAAGTTTCTTTCGTTATGAATTTCATTAAAATTCGTAATAATTATTCCGTGATGTTTATTTTTGAATACTCGTTGGCTCATTATCGTTGGTTTTATAAGATTTTAAATATTTTCACATAATTTGACCAGGAATGGTGCGGGCGAGAGGAAGGAGGGGCAGTCGCCCCTTATGTTTATATCGAATTAAAATTTACACGTATTTATATGAAAATTCTATATCCCCAACCCCACCGCCCCCAAATTATATGAAAGTCTATATATAAATTCAATCAAATCCTCTAAATAAAATTTTTTGATTCTTTCCCTGATTTTGACAACTTTACACTTGATATTCATAGGATTGATTTATATATAGGAGCAATACATATGCTAAGCCATGATTGGTTTGCAAGACAACCCACTTCAAGGAGTTGTTTGAGCTAACAATTAGTATAACACTTGGGATGATCTTTAAATGACGGCAAGTAAAGCAAAACAATTGATATTCTTATATATAGTCCATTGTGTAATCTTCTCAACTTCTTCCATCCAACAAATAATTTCTTAAAAATAATTCATGAACATGGGCTACCTCTGTTTTCCATTTAATTTTGTTAATTTTTTTTTTTGCCTTTTACAAAAAAAAGTATGGAAAATTTTCATCCAAATTGGGTTCAGTAAGATCAACGTTCATTATATAGTGAGTGAATTACATTTATCGGATTATTGATATATATATATATATATATATATAGTTTAAAAAAAGTGACCAATTACGTGATAAGTGTTTTGACATTTACACATGATTGATTGGATTTGTATGAACACAAGTTCCACCTTTACAATTTTCTTGGAAATACTTAAACTGAAACTAGTTATTGCTCGAAAAAAAAAAATTAGCATCAAAATCCATCAAATTAACTTTGTTTTAATATTGCTATGTTGTCTATAACTTTGCATGTCCTAGGTGTAACATTATAAAGCTCGATAAGATCAACTACAAATCACTTTTCTTAAGTATATATATACTACTATACTAGTGCAAATCAATTTTGCGTGTAGGAAATTCCAACCTTGCACACCAAACCAAACAACACATGCCTTTCTATATATATCACATTAATTCATGTACCCTAATCATTAAAATCTTCCACACTAGTTACGCTCACTATTCAACAACACTTGGGTTGAATTAGTGATAAAAACACACACACACACACACTAAACGATACCATGGCCTCCACCGAGTCACTGGCACCGGCACCTGAGAAGGTGGTGCAACCCTCCAAACCGGAAAAGGTGGCGGAAGCCTCGGCGGCCGAGCCAGAAAAGGTGGTGGAAGTGCATCCTACGGAGGCGGCACCACCACCGGAGGTGAAAACTTCTGGCGATGCGCCGCCTATTGATTACTTTGCCTTGATTGAGGTGGTGTTGAGATTTTTGCTTTTTGCTTCAGCCCTAGTGGCTGTTGTGGTCATGGTTACTGGCAAGCAAACACAAAACTCCGTGCCAGCCAAATTCAAACACTCACCAGCTTTCATGTAAGTTTAATTTATATTGCAACACACAACACATATACATGCGCACGCGTACACACACATACATAAGCACATAGTTAAAAAAATTAATTTTGATGGGCTAGGTTAAATTTTAATTTATAGCTAGATTATAAATTAAAGAAAATTATTATCATTTTGATAAGGGGTTAATGTTTTAAAGTTTCAATTAGTATATATATGTATTACAAGTATACTGTACACCGTATATAGTTGAGGGGGTTGGACGATTGTCTTACTAGCTAGCCCCTCTTCCTCACAGTTGTCTCCACACACACAGACACACAGACACACAGACACACACACACACACATATATATATATATATGTAATATGTATATATATTTATGTGTATCTTACAAGCATGCCCAAATTAAATAGTATAATAATTACAATTTCTATTTAAGGAACACGTCAAGAATAAAATATTTTCGTGATCACGGTGTCATTCTTGAACGTGTGGTTAATTAATTAGGTTGCGTAAATTTGAGGTTACAATTCGTACTATTATGGCGGCTGAATATTTAATGATAAAACCAAATTAGTTCGAGTCATGCAAATTTGCTTTATTTATTAATGAATAAGTATTAGAATTCACCTCGCAAAATTAATTATTAAATGTGTACATATATAGACAAGAACATGTTATATATATAATATTATCATTTGCCTAAATTATTAATTTTGCTCGATGATATGTGTTCCCAACATTACAACAAAGCATCCCCTTTGATGTAGAAAAAAAATCTATGATGAAGAGATTTTATCACAAATTTAAAATATTGTAATAAATTAATTAGCGACATAATTCAATATAAATAAAAATAAAAAAATAATTAATGATAAGTCATTTAATTATTAACGAATTTGTGATCGATGAGATCCAGCACGTTTACTAAATTTGCAATAGATTAGTTTATTAATGAAACATATGCATTCTTGCAGCGTAAATAAGTATTTTTAAAATTTAAGTTTGCATGAATGATATGTGCAGATACTTTGTAGCAGCACTCTCAGTTGCCGGCTTGTATAGTATCATCACCACCCTCTTATCCTTCTATGACCTCCTCAAACCGGGCTGCTATCCCGAAGTCTTATCCCATTTTGTCATATTTGATGTGGTAAGCTCTTTAATATATATATATATATATATATATAGAGAGAGAGAGAGAGAGAGACACACACACACACACACACATATATAGATATCCTTTGAGGTTGTCAAACTATCAAGTCGGATGTAACTTTTATAATTACATTGACACCTCCCACGAGTTTATTCGTTTAACAAATATTACCTTATGTTAAAGGTTTTGTAAAGTTTTAAAGAAGAAGATTGCCTAAACTTTTCATCTAAACGTCCAATACCTTAAAAGTATTTTCTTTCCAATAATGGAGGTACAAATATTTCATTACAAAAACAAAAAAAAAAGAAAGAAAGTTTTCTTTATATATTTTAGGGAAAATTACATCCACCTCCCCTGAGGTTTGACGAAATTACATTTTAACCCACGATTTTTTGTAAATTACAAAAAACCCCCTGAGGTTTATTCCGTCTAACAATTTACCCCAGCCGTTTATGACCATTAGGGTTCCGTTAGTTTTTGTATGTAAAGTTCCGATAGTACCCTTGACGGGTTTTTTTGTCATATATATAAAATATTTGGGGTTGTATGTTATGTATTACATCTTTGTAGGGCTAAAAGTAATAATATTGAAAAAATTGCTCTGTTTTCCGACAAATTTTTCAGTGAACTTGAAGCGGGTCTTAAACTTTTCGACGTGGAAAACACATTGGTGAGGTTAATTTTGGGCTAGAGTAGGTTTTATACATTTTTCGTTTATCACTTGTAATTATTACATATCATATAGGGTTATTGTAATATACACAAAAAAATGTGGGTTAAATTGTAATTTCTCCAAACCTCAAGGGAGGTAGATGTAATTTGCCCTATTTAATATCAGCAAAAAATAAAGGGCAAAACGGACTTTTTACACTTTCCGTCCATCACTTGTAATTTCGCCAAACCTCAGGGGGGTTTTTATAATTTACAAAAAATCGTGGGTTAAAATGTAATTTCGCCAAACCTCAGGGGAGGTGGATGTAATTCTCCCTATATTTTAATTTAGGGTAATTTGAATTTTTCGCATTTTCTTGTCTGGGTTTCCCATTTATGCAAACTCAGATGGGGTGTCAATATAATTATAGAAGTTATAGGAAGAACTTGGTAATTTGACTATCTCAAAAGGGGTCAAAGTGCAATTAACCATATATTTATATCAAGAAATTAAGCAAAGGTATTAACAAATGTTAGCTTATGTTATCGTTTTGGGAACTTTTATAAGATAATCACATAAACCCTTCGGTCTAAACATCCAAAACTGTAGTTTGAAAGGATTTGCGGCAAAGAAATACATTTTTTTGCATTTTCCGATTTGAGTTTCCCAAATATGCAAACTCAAAGGGGGATTCGGTATAATTATGAAAGTTACAAGGAAACTTGGCAATTTGACTATCTCGAAGGGAGTCTAAGTGTAAGTACCCCTGTATGTATATGAAGTAATTAAGCACAATAAATGTTAAAATGGTGAGTATTTTTCTTTTTCAAAATTCAGCTACTACTAGGAATTGTAGCTGCAGCAACCGGATCGGCCGGGGCAATCGCCTACACCGGCTTGAAGGGCAATTCGCACCTCGGTTGGGGGAAAATATGCAACACGTACGACGAATTCTGTAGGCACGTCGGAGCTTCCGTGTTCGTCGCCTTGTTCGCCTCCGTCGTGCTGGCGTCGTTGGTTTTGCACTCCATTTATGCCCTGTCCAAGAAAATCCCAAAATAGAGGGTTGCCAAGAAATGAAGTCACTCTGTGTTTTCTTGTGGATGTGTGTGTGTGTGTGATTATGTAGCAATGTTCTTGTGTAGTTGGTGGGGGTGGGGGGTGATGGATTGTATATTGTGTATTTTGTTGTGTGTATATATACATTTGTTGATGTTCTTGTGTGTAATTTGAGTTGAGTTGAGTATGGTGGATGTAGCTTTTATATATAGTTTCATTCTTAAATGTATTAGTTATTGAGTTCAAATTTGTTCTTGCATTGTAGTGTTTAGTGTTCTTGTCTTGCAAAGTTAATCGACGAAAATTTTTAGCTTAGATCGGATTTAGTTGTACTGATGTAACACGTAGCAAATCAGCAAATGATTGGTGTAGTTACACTTTTATAGGCCCGTGATTTATTAAATTGACCAAACTTGCTCCCGACAAAAATATTGAGGAAAATGAAATTTTGGGTGCATTCATGGGTTAACATGGCATAAGGCCTCAATGGACAAAATATATTTATACATGTTCTAATTATCAAGTTGCAAGATAAATTACAGACGACCCCCAATATTTGGCTTTAATTGCACTATGCCCCCTAGGTGTGGGATTGTGCGCCAATACTCTCCGCGGTTAATTCTTCTAAATATTAGAAGCACATTTCATCAAATTTTCAAACCACATCTTAAGTATTTTTGATAAAGATTCTAGGTGATAGAATTTCAAAACCTTTTTATTACAAATGTTCTAATTATCAAGCTGCGAGATAAATTACAGACAACCTCCAATTTTTGAATTTAATTGCATTTTGCCCCCTATGTGTGGGATTGTGCGCCAATACTCTTCGCGATTAATTCTTCTAAATATTAGAAGCACATTCCATCAAATTTTCAACCACTTCTAAGTATTTTCAACAAAACTTCTAGGTCATAGAATTTCAAAACCTTTTATTATTATTATTATTATTATTATTATTATTATTATTATTATTATTATTATTATTATTATTATTATTATTATTATTATTATTATTTTGAGTCAATTCAATAGTCCTATGGAAACCAAAAATACAGTTTGACAACAATTTCTTATCGCATTGTATGAAAATTGATGGCTAAATTTAGTTGTAATATGATCTTAGACAAGACTATGCAAGCACTTCTTCACAAAAGGAGAGAAAAAGAAAAAAGAAACAGAGATAAAACCATTGAGAGACAGAGGAAAAATCATCCACAAAACACCCCGTAAATTTCAGGGAGAGAAAAGAAAAATAAAATAAAATAAAAACAAATTGAAACTTTTATATCAACCATAGCATACAAAATTCAACCCCAGTTATTTCATTTCATTTCTCAAAAAAAAAAAAGCAAAAACAAAAATACAAAAAAAATAAAAAATCATAAAACTACACCAGAAACTCATTTCTATGATAGAAATGATCATCAATATAAACTCATAATGCTTAAAATACTTAATTTACAAAGTTCTTGGGCGCCTGTGAACCACGAAAACTCGTCGTCTCGCCGGATAATACCTCTCCGATGGTGGCGGCATGGAGAAAATCATCATCAAAACTATAGCAATGACAATTAAGATGCAAATAGTCATGAAATCTAGGCCACCACCTTCATCTGACGAGCAACAACAAGCCATTTTTCTAGCTCGATCGTTTTTCAAGTTGCTTGTTACTTTTATAATTACTTCTAAATTTGAAGAGAAAGAAAGATAATATATATGTGTGTATGTGCGCGCGCGCGCTCGATGAAGAAGAAGATGATATTTTAGGGCAGTTAGTAGATGATTTTGATATTGAGTTCATTTTGCATGTCTTTCAAAGTTTTAATTCCACACATAATAGAGGTTTTTTACAACATGCTCTATATTAAATGCACCAAATCCTCTTTGTCATCTAATTGGCCAAAAAAAAAAAAGTCTTGTGTAAAATTAATTAACGAAAAAAACTTTGTTTAATTTCATTTTTGTCCACTCTTCCCATTATTGTCATCTACTTATTAATTTATTGTCATCCCCAATTTTTTCCATACACGCAGGGTCCATGCTGTTAATTTTTTTAAAACACAGGGTTTTTCTTGCAACTTTATAATTACACAAGGTCTCTTTTGCAAAAATATTTTACAAGCAAAATAAGGATAAGTGGCCTTTTTTCAAGTTAGAAATTAAACAAATAAGTTTTTGCAATTCTAACGCGTGAAGCACCTTTCCTAATTACAAAGTTTTAGGCGATCAATTTATATCTTCACGGGATCTATTATGCTAATTAAAAATTTACAAAATTTAATTTGCTTATTGGAGATAATAGAAGGGGTCTTGTACAATTTTCCCATCTTTTTTGATGTTGCTCTTATTTGTTTTTAGATATTTTATAGGGCATATTGGGTTATTTTAATTTTTTTTAAAAATAAATCATGATATTTAATAATGTGTTAGTCATTGATTTTTTGTTGACTAAATGGGAAGGTGTAACAATTTCCTTTGCAAAAACAATTTGGTGGACAACAAGCAACAAAAGATAGAAAAATTACATATTTGTTCAACTTTACATTCAAAAGTAGTTTTTAGAGTTCAAATATCACAAACTTTTCCCCATTAGGCTACAAATTGACACCTTTACAAAAATAAATGTTAAGCCTTATAAATCAGTATTTCATTTTTCTATACCAAACAGGAAAGAAATGGGGAGAGAGAGAGAGAGAGAGAGAGAGAGATTAAATGGTTTATGGGTTTGGTAGAAAGAATTATGTAAGAACATATCTCAAAATAAAAATATTACTTGTTGAACGATAGAGGCAGTCATCACCCTCTTAACGGGGTTGATACAGGCAATCGTCCCCTCACACACACACACACACACACTTTAAATCCACTAAGAAACATGAAGAAAATCTGTGAAAAAACCAACATAAGCAACTTCTTGAATAACAAAAGTTCTACTCAAAAATGCTAACCAGGAATACATACACAAAACTCCACCAGCCTCAGCTTCTTCTTCTTGCTTACGGTTACGTGCATTCGATTTCAAGAATTTCAATCACGTAATCGATTCTTATATTAAATCAAAGACAACAAAGATACCAAAGAACACAACAAAATTATGAATCAATGAAATTATTAGCGATAGTTTATTACAGACTCTCAAGAAACTGCGCGAAGCTGTGATATTTAGGTTCCCACCTGAGCTCTTCACGAGTTTTCGAGTTGTTTAGTTTCTTACCTAAAGGACCCGTCGTTCCTGCATGAATAAACAAGTTGAAATTTACCGGAGACATAAGGAATTTACTACTTGAAAACGAAGAGTTAAACAGTTCAAAAGGGATTATATAGTTCTAAACAAAGCCAGCTTTACCTGTAAATCCCTCGAATTTCTTGCTGTATTTTTCACTCTTATCAACCAATTCCATCAATTCCTGCCTGGAAACATATAGCAACTCTTACCTATACCAGTTTTCTATGCGTAAAAGACGTACAACATTTACATGTAAATGTAGGGACAAAAGCATTTTGCCCCACGAAGTATTGCCGTATTCACATTCTAATCACCATACTTTTTCTTGTTACGCTTTACTAAACAAACTACACATGATTCGCACTTTGCCCTCCAAAGTCACTTTCTGGCCAAAAAAGTTGTCGGACAGCCATGTTGCCTCCACCAAAGAGATTCCTCCACTCCATTACTAAACTCACCTCGTCACCACCAAGAAAAAGCCCCAAAACAATTTTAAATTTAACAACTTCTTGCTAGTCAATTTCACCTTTAAAATCCCCATGTCCCCGTTGTTGGCCACTTTCTGGCAACAATTTTGGCCAGAAAGTAACTCTGGAGGTCAAAATGCATATCTTCCATATAGTTTGTATGGCAAAGTTCACCAAAAGAAAGTTTAGTGATCCAAGTGCAGAAACGGCCACAAGCTCGGAGGGCAAAGGATTCTTATCCCGTAAATGCATTTTGTTGAGCAAGTTAACCTGGATAAAGGGTTATTATCACAGCCAAGAAAGATCCGGCCACGAAGTTTCTTTTTTAAGATGGCAACTGAAAGTGAAGCAGCATCCTATAGAATTAACAAACAATTGAATTAATTCAAAAGGGCGGACAAAGCAACATATGCAATCATCACAAAAACCTTTTCAAGCATGGCAACAAATAAGAAAAACTTATAAATTAGAAGCTATGTATGTGTGTGCGTGCATGTGTATCGATTGACCACCTCATTCAAAAGCTTAAGCTGTCAAAGAAGACATACATATATTAAGTATTTAAAATTTCTACATTTATATTGGGGATATTCCAATTTACCCTCCTATACTTTGACCCTATATCACTTTACCCCCTCTACTTTCAATTGTACCACTTTACCATTGTACTCTTAATTGTGCTTCAATTATGGAATAAAAGTCTACTATACCATAATTGCCTTTAGTTCAATAATTTTTACTTTTTCTTTATTTTTCCTTCTCCAACCACAATCCTGAAACGCTTTTATAAATTTTTTATTTTGAAATAGTAAAAATATATATCTACATTAGTGAAAATTTGGTAAGTTATATTTATATATTAGCCTCAATATGCATATACATACATAGACCGAGAGAGCGAGAGAGGGGGGGGAAGGGGGGGAGATGGAGGTAGTGACTGTAGAGCATCACCTCATAATGTATTAAATTAAGGATGTGATCAGGCCGACCATCAACGCTACCTTTCTCCAACCAGAACGTATGAGCACCTCTATCGGCTTTGTATTGCAAGCTAAGGAGGCTGTTCATGCAACTCATTTCCATTTCATGAACTCGAAAGTCAAAAGAGTCTCTTAGAGATAATCTTTACTATTCAAAATCCAAAAAAGGATATATAAAGCCCAGCCAGTCTAACAACAGAACCGCCAGCCTCTAGCACTAGTTTCTCCACATTAAGTAGCGTATCTGTTCTTGGGCTTCTCCCAATTGGTACAGCCAAAGTGTCCTATACAGCACCAAGAACTAACCTATAATCGGTAATGTAACAACAAATGGCTCAGATTAAACTGAATATATTAATAATGAGATACCTCGTCACAATATCCATTGTCATTGCAGTCATAGAGAGCGGAACTTGAAGTAAATAGGAACGAACCTTCACCACTCCAATTTAAAGTTGCTTCCCTGTTTTATATGATTTGTGCAATAAATTAATTCGTATAAAGTTATGTTTTAATAGATTATACAAGGTAAACAGAAGCAGTTTGTAACAAATAAATTATGAATAGCAGACAGAATCAAAAACCAACAACATCAAGATCGTATATATACACACACGCACACACGCACACACACACACACATACAGATGTGTAAGGTTAAAATGACCAAAATCTACTTTCAGCTGTCATTTTTACACATACCTCACTTCACCAGGATAATCTGGATTTCGGGATGGAGGGGCACAGAAAATAACGTAAGGGAACTTGTTCGTCACTTGCATTCCCTTAAGAGATGGAATAATCCCCATTTCTGTTAACACGTCGTGATGATCGCTCGTCAAGGTCTGGCCATAAATTTGAGACCCTGGATGATCCTGCCATAGTAAAACATTTATATTGTTCAGCATCTAGTAAAGTGTTTAGGGACAGTTACATCATCCTCCCATGTAATTTGTGCCAAATTACACAAGCTTCCCAACTTGGTTTTAGAATAACAAATACCCGCTTCTGAGCATCAAAATCTGAGCAAAACTGAAAAATTTTAGCAAAAACTTAGATGACATCAACCACATAGCAACAGCAATTCAGGAAAGTTTATTAAAATTTGAACTATGGCATCATTTAACAATGTGTAATGGCTGATAGAACAGGGTAACTATAAGGCTGTAACTATAAGGCTGAAATAACTTACACGCGATGGTGGCGTTCTTATTCCAAAGAACAGCATATATGTCCATTTTCATATACACACAATATGTAGTTGCAATGCCCAATAAACACAAGAATAGAAAGCTCAAAGGAATATCTCATTCTCAAATAATTTAAATACCGGAACAGATAAGTTTCAAAATACTCAAGTCAAAGAACTTTCGTGCAATCAAGAACTCGGAGAAAACAAATCTCCTCTAACAATACACGATACAAACGCTATTCAATACATCGATTATACTGTCTTATATGATTAAGGAGACACACTTATCATACTTCTTGGCGCAAAAGTACCTTTCGCCATTTTTCAGCCACAATGCGTCCTAGCACACCCGGCCCCACGATCAACAAGTCATTGGCTCCAATCGCCCTCGAATATGAAGCTCCCAATTCTTCAGTAAAAGCACCTTCGCCATGACCAATTGAATTAACTAGATGAATTTCATTAACACTTGCACATCATAATCATATGGTTATGTAGAAAATTTTATTTAAACACACACACACACACACACACACACTCTAGGAAAAAATGCAATATAATTACAATAAATTATGCTATCTCTGGAATCAAAAAATATAGCATTAAGTAAAGTCAAGAAAAATTTCTGATGTTGTTTACTATACTAAAATTCAAGAAACAAGTCTAAACTCATACACAATAACAGTACAGTATAATTTGTGCATAAATATTCGCTTAAACATTAACTCTAATTTCCTTGAACAACAAAATCATCCAATCATTACAACTAACCAAAATAACAAATGCAAACCCAGTAGCACAATGCAACACCCTCACAAACAATCTTTGACGAATAATTTTCACAAAACTTAAACAAATCCAAGAATCCCACATGATGATTTCCCAAAATGCACGCACACAAACACGTGTGTGTGTGTGTGTGTGTGAACGTCAAGAGAAACAGTACCGGCGGTGGAGGAAGCTTTAACTTTGACCACAACCGGAGCGGGCACCCTGAAGGCAGCGAAATTGAATCCAGGATAAGCATAAGCTGAAGTGGAGCAGCTTATTGAAAAAGCAGATGTCAGCTTTTTCGGCTTTTGGCTACGCCCCACGAAGCCACTGAAGCTCGTATTGCAGAAATTGGTTGTGCTCATTTCACAAATTCAGATAACAGAAAGTGATTACTGTGTGAAAAAATGAGAAATTAAGAGACAGAGAGATATAGAGAGAGAGAGAGAGAGAGGAACGAACGAAGGAAATTAAATTTCATTTTTTTTTTGAGACAATTACCCAATAAATAAATAAATAAATAAAAACTAAGATTGTCCAGTTTTTTTTTGAAAAAAAAAATATATCACTAAGATTGTCCAATTCAAAAATAAATAAATAAATAAGATGGTCCAATTTTTTTTTAAAAAAAAATCACTCTATCTATTAGGAGGCTCATCACCTTATAAGATTTGTTCCATCTTATAAATAGCAACAATTGTTTTTCAAAAAATATAAATAAATAGCAACAATTCGTTAGTTGTTTTAATTATGAAATGCTCATCTATTTGTTAGTGTCAGAGAGGTAAATGTAATTTTAATAAATAAAATGATTTTTCATAATTGATTCTTCATGATTATTTTTTGCATTAATGTCACCAATATAGTTCATAAAATTTAAAATTAAAATCATTTTAATTTTAAAAATTTAAGTCGTCGCATTTTAATTTATTATGTTATAAAGTAATAAGAGCGTAATCCTTCCAATAAATTATCAAACTGAATTTCACCAAAAAATGCTTATTAAAATGACATATTTTGTCAATTTTCATCTCCTCACTTATTTTTTTTAAAGATAATTACAAGTGAAAAGTTGGCAAAAATATCCTCGAAGATAAATACTTTTCGGTAAAATTTTTGGCCAGGAAATTCATCCAAAAGGCTAAGGTATTGCTGACTTAATATAAAGACTAAAATGTGACGATTTAAACTTTAAAAGCTAAAATAATTATAATTTTATTTTTCTGGGATCATTTGTGATATTAACTCTTATACTTTTCTTTTTCAAATAAGAAAGATTTTTGAAGAAGAAAATTGTTTTCAACAAATGATAGTTGGGAGTTTAGTATTGTCTTTTTTTTTTTTTTTTTTTGGATGGAATCATCTCGGGACACCGTACAGATGTCATTCGGAAAAATACCCCCATACACATGCATACACTCACTCAAAGGGAAAGGGATAGAGGACAAGAGGGGTTGTTATATTTGATTAAAAAGTTATTAAAAATATATATTTCTAATTTAAGAAATAAAATAAAAGTGTTTAAATTTGAGTTGAATACAATAATTTAATGGGCTCGTGTTTGATGCTTAAGGATGGGCCTAGATGTAAGAGGATCCGACCCACTAGTTTCTTTGTAATGTTTTGGGGCCGGTGCATCCTAAAACTGAGGCCCAACCAATTGGATTGATTACTTAAAAGTTATAAATATTTTAGAAAACTATTTACATAAATTTTTGGGTTAATTATATCTACTACATATCTAAAATTACGAAACTACAGTTGGTCCCTTAAAAAATTTCAATATTACCAACTCATACCCTGAATAATTTCAAAATTACAAATACCCCCCCTAGTCAGCTGGTTCCCAGTCATATTTTTTGAATTTTCAGTTTTACCCTTTTATTTTCCAATTTAAAAAATTTTTGGACCGAGAATGACAAGGGTATTTTTGAAATTTCATAAAAAAAATTTGATGTTATCAGCAGAATATGATCGGAACCGGCTGACTAGGGGGGTATTTGTAATTTTGAAATTTCTCATGGTATGAGTTGGAAATATTGAAATTTTTTGAGGAACCAACTGTAGTTTCGTATCTTTAGAGGAGTCGTAAATGTAATTAACCTTAAATTTTTAAATATAAAAAATAACACCATGATCAAGGGGTTAAATTTTTTTTTTCAATCTTTGCTTAGTAGCCAATGTATTTAAATGGTCTAAAATTAATTTAAAGTTGATTTTCTTAATAGAAATAAAAAGTGAGAGTTGGCATATCCTCACAAGTTTTAGGGGCTCAAAAATCAACTTTGGATTCTTCAATTACTGGCGAGATCTTTGTAAAGTTGATCGTTATGAGTGTCACAACAAATTTGATTGAAAAAAAATTCAATGGTAAAAAGAAGAAAATTCATTAGTTTGATAAATAATAACAATATTGAAATGGTATTATTTATTAAATAATAATCCAACTGGCTCTGAAAGAAATTTTGGGGGACCCTGTGAAAATTTAATCACCCGATGCTTGGACAGAAGTCACAGAATAAAAGAATTTGAATAGAATAATTTTGAATATCTAGTCATTAAGGGTTTATTTAATGCTATGAGCTACCAAGAAAAAAAGCAAAAAAAACTCGGTTCTTTTATTTGGCATGTGTTCAATTTCTCATTTCCTTTTCTAATATACTAATGTGTTGAGGAAAAAACCAATATAGCGTGTGTGTGTGTGTGTGTTTTGCAAATTTTAGAGGTAGGTTCAATATTTTAAAATAAAAAAATCAATTAAATAAGTTAGTGTAAGTAATTATTAATTACACCAAAATCACTTCTTGCATAATCAATTCTTGAAAAGGCGGATTAAATTTGCCCAAAAACTTTTTTTGTGATATGTTCAAAATAGTGATGGTTACAATAGATGTTGGGGGTTGTTTGTAAATTACTTGGGGAAGTGGCCTAAGTTGATTGAGCAATAGAGCAAAGTTGAACCTTGTGTAAGATGGATTAGGTAATTAGGAGTTACCTTCAAAGTATTCATGCCCTTGAGTTTAAGCTAAGTTTGAATTTTGAAGAGAGAGAGAGAGAGAGAGAGAGAGAGAGAGAATTTTGAAGAGAGAGAGAGAGAGAGTGAGTGTGAGTGTGTGTGTGCGCGAGAGAGAGAGAGAAAGAGGGAAAATTAAATTTCTTCATATTTTTCATATGATATAAGGATAAATTACGTGATACATAAAATTTTGAACGAATTGAGTATATATGATAATATAATTGGTTAATAAAATTAACATTAATCTCTCAAAAATTATATTCATACAAGTCTCTTTGTTTTTCTTTTCTTTTTGCGAATCCTTTTTTTAAGTAATAGCCTAAAAGTGAAAAAAAGTTTTGTGTGTGTGTGTGTGCGTGTGTGTTTACCATAATTTATAATTCAAATACTGTTTTTGTAAAGTATTGATTCGTGAGTATGTCATATGTGATTTTTTTCCCTTCTCCATTTCTACATAATCATTAACCAATTACAAATAAAACCAAGTTAATTTTTCCCCTATAATTAATCACACACGAAACAAATTTTCGTTTCTACATAATCAGTTAATCACACTTATTTTTCATTTATATATGCCCCACTCTGAATTAAGATTAAATTTTATAAAAGCTCTAGACCAAATTAATCCGATCGACAATTATATAATTAACAATAATCACCTTCCAAATTATTTCATATTAATCTTAATAATTCTTGGTGATTGGTTGTTCTTTCACAGCATGCAACCCATGATTAAAATTAAGCTATGATTATACATATATATACATATATGTGTGTGTGTGTGTGTGTTTAGTTAGGGCAAGTTTTACCTACCTTAACAACTCAAAATGTCTGCTGAAATTTTATTTATTTATTTATAACCATTTGGTTTCAATTTACTGGTCAACTAATTCGAATCGAATACGACAAATATCTATTATGGGGACGACCTTCTCAATCTAATTGATCCATTCGCAATCTCGATATTCGAACTCCAAACGTTATTTAAGGGATCTATGCATTTCATCCTACTAGACCAACTGGTAATTTATGTTTAAATTTAATTTATATCCAGTTTATCTCTTATACTTTTGTGGTTGAAAAAAGTGGGATCTAGGGCAACCTGGATTAATAATGATATCTAAAAATATAATTTATCATTTATTGATGAACTAGGTTTGAATTTTATAGTTTTGATGTAGTTGGAGGTTGTCCACTTTTGAAGTGACATATTGTGTCAATTTCAATGTTAGTCCACGAATAGCTCTCTTTCATACTGTGGGTTGCTATCACCATATTTTAAATTGATAAAATTAAAAAGCTTTTTTTTCATTTTTTTTTCTTGTAATCTAGATTCTTTAAAAGTGAATATATATATTAGTACATTATATTAACACCCTCAATAATATTTTTTTTAAGGAAAACAAAAAGAATAAACTTACATTTAGCCCCTTTATGTAACTAGGGGTAAAACGGTCATTTGAATTTTCAATTTATTTTTATTACTTTTGTAAACATTATCATATGAGTATTTGTGCCTTTTTCATACATTTTGTTATAAGGATTCAGGTTTCAATGAGGCTAGGGTAATTTTCGAAACAAAAGAAATTTCCTTATACTTTTTTATAATTACGCTAAATTTCGGGAAATATAGCTGTAATTTCACCCAAACATACATCAATGAAAGTTGTCAAATGCGGTGAAACTATATAATCTGATAATTCACGAACAATCCTATGGTTATCATCGTTGCGTAAGGATACAAGTTGATATCGCATGCAATGACATGCAATAGTAGTTTATTGAAATCATTAATTGAGAAATGTATAATTTCCAATAATGAAACTAAACAAATAAGCCTAACTTTAAAGATACATTTCCAACATTCAAAGTAATAAATTTAGTACATGGGATATCATCATATATATATATATATATATGTGTGTGTGTGTGTATATGTGTATATATATATATATCATAGCTAGTTCATCAACATTATTATTACTTTTTTTGTCCCTCAAAAGTAAAAGAATCTTCTTGACTACTATTTAATATATGGACTAACATTATCAAATGTGTCTCCATATGATTAGATTTTTGGAAGCATGTTGATGAGATTCTTGGCATGCTTGATAATGTTAAGTGTGCCAACATTTAATTCATCTTCCCTTCTTTTTTTTTTATGGTTCCATGATTTTTGGGCTCTTATAATGAATGCTCACACAATTTTTGTTATTATGGATAAGTAAATATTTTTTCCTTTCCACATTAATGCCCAAAACATTTTAGTCAAAATCGAACTTAATTATAATGGAATAAGTTATATAACGAGTGAAATATATGCGATTGATGTACAATTTTTATTCTTGAAACAAAGATGATTACTAATACAATAAGCACATTAATAATTGTCATATAGTTTTGTGTACGTGTATGTGTGTGTCGCGACGAATTTATTAGTTGATGTGCAATGAATTAATGAATTCGAAAAAAAGAATTGTTAGCATTATGAACTATACCTAATTTTATCTTAATATGCATTAATACTTGTCATATATATATATATATATATATATATATATTAACAAATTTATTAAGCGATAGTCAATGAATTAATGAAATTTGAAAAAATAGTTGTTAGCATCATGACCTATACCTAATTTTTATCTCAATTATTGTACAAAGATTTCAATTCTCCCCGTGGACAAGATTTTGTCACTTTTGCACCAAGACACACACAAAATAGTTCATTTTCATTTTTAAAAATCATCTTCAATTGTCCTTTTTTTTATGCTTGGCTGATCCACTAAATTTCACAAGTATGTTGTAGGCATTGCCTTTTTGTTCGATTATACTCTCTCTCTCTCTCTCTATATATATATATATATATACATATATATATATATATGTATCTATATATTTTGCGTAGAGTGGACAAAAGAAAATAAAAGTGAAAGTGATCAAACAACCAATATGTGTCAATTTTCACATAGTTATGTCGTTCGAGAAAGAGACGTGAAAATGATAATACATATATATATATATATATATATATATATGAATAAACAAATAAAAAGAACATACAATTGTATAAATTGTGAGGTACTTTATAAAGCACTTTGTATGGGCATTAATATATCATTTCTTTTTTCCAAAATGTCAAATTAGTAGCCGTCATTTAGGAGTATAAATAATATTATTAGAAAAGTATAATGCATGGCTCAAATATATTAACTAATCTAATTAAAAAATTTCAGGTTAGACAAAAAAAAAGAGTGTGTGAAATATTTTCTAAATCTATTTTACTTCTAAAATTGATTAAGAGTCGTTTTATTGTAAAGAGGGCTATGTTGTTATGTAATTTTATCTGGTATGCATTTGTGAATCAGGTATTCACCTAACATATGCACCAAATAATCACAATTTATTTAAAATTTAATTTATTTAATAAAAAAAATTCAATTGCACGTTATAAATAAATCATAATCGTCGAGTGCACGTGTAAAATCCAAAATCCGATCTATATAAGAATTTTCGAACTTTTTTCATAGTACATGATGGGTTTCTCACACTAACTCCACAATATTGGGGGTAACTAAACCTAACTATAATTTAAATACTATGTTAAATCATTTATGGCACAATTAATGCTTAATTCAAAAAAAAAATTTAATTAAAATTTTTTTTTGGGTTCTCCTCACAAACGTCTCATTCAATAATTACAATTATTTTGATTTAATGAATTTAAGTATATTTTTGAGTACTATATATAATAAAATTTTCTTGTTTCATCTTACTAAAGTAGTGGAGTTTAGTTGCTCATCTCTCACTTTTCTACGTTATTAATTATAATTATGAAATAATATTTTATTTATTATCAAAATTTAAAATTATAATTATAAATAAATTGAGTTTTGTAAATAGTTGGTACTAATTAATTTAAAACAAATTAAAGATTACCAACTCAGACTAATTAATTTACAAAAAAATAACCATATAATTATTTATCTACCCCCCAACAACCAGAAAATAACTATATGCATATATTTGAAAAGAATTTAAAAAAAAAAAAAAGGAAATTCTTTTGACCCGTAACAGTGTAAGTATAAATATTTTCATTGTAACCAAAAAAAAAAAAAATTCATTTTCTTTTCTGGTCAAAATCCTCTCTCTCTGTCTCTCTCTGTCTCTCTCTCTCTCTCTCTCTAGAGACTTTCTCCAAGTATTTTATTCAGAGTAAAATCTGAAGAAATCGAACACTCACAAGGACAGATCTGCTGTTTGATCATTTGCCTCACTCAACATTTTCACACTAACCGTCTAACGCAGTATATTTCTCCGTTTTTTTGCTTTTTTTTTTGGCCTTCCATTTTTTTTTGACGAAAGTGGAAATTCAACTTTGCAAGCTTTAGTTTAGTGTTTGATCTTTTCTACAATCCCACAAGAAGGGGAAAAAAAAAAAAAGGAGGAAGGAGCAGAAAAAGGAAGGCGCAATAAAATCTATTGCTAAAATTTTGTACTGTTTATACTATTGTCTTTGCTTTTTGTAGGTATGTTTGTTTGTTAGCTGCTTGTTCTTGACTTTCCTTGAATTGTGGGCTTTCAATTATTGCTACATCTACTTCTTTGGGGAGTAATGCTAGGGTTTTTGTCCCGTAATAGTGCAAGATTGTTGGGTTTCTTATTAATTCATTGTGAAGTGCACATCTGAGGGTTTATTTGGTTTATATGCTCGAATTTGAATTTTCTTGTGCCTTGCTATTGAATTCTTTCAGGTCGTTGGCTGAGTAAGGTTTACTTGATTGATCTGCTTTGGAAGTTAAGTTTTCTGGTGTGCTGCAAAATCTCGATTGTTTTGGTTTTTTTCTTTGGATTGGCGATATATTTTTGGTGGGTTTTGAATGCGGTGCAAGGGTGTGTTATGTGGTGAGAAATGAGGTTTTGGTTTATTGAGAAATGGGGTGTGTTTTCGGGAAAGAGATTCAATCGGCTGAGCCACCTAGTGGTGATGTTGTAGTTGGAGCCAGGGGAGCTAAGGGAGGAGAGAGAGATTTGTCTGTGCCATCAGGGAGGAGAGAGAAAGTAGTAGTTGGTTCTGTAAGTAAACCAGAAAAGGAGGCTGATAGAGGAGGCGGTGGTGGTGGCGGTGGCAATGGTGGTGCCGTTGAAGTTCTGAATGGTGGGGACCACAAGGATGAGGAGCGGAAAGATGAGAATGCCCGGCGGGCAAGAGGTGAGAGGAGAAGGTCGAGGCCTAATCCGAGGCTAAGTAATCCCCCCTAAGCACATCCATGGTGAGCAAGTAGCTGCCGGATGGCCATCTTGGCTCTCCGCTGTGGCAGGAGAGGCCATCAATGGATGGACACCCCGTCGGGCTGATTCATTTG
>CM047884.1:15981552-16048071 GCA_026212405.1 Petrea volubilis
ACCCCGTCGGGCTGATTCAATTGAAAAGATTGATAAGGCAAGAGGGTTTTTCTTTTTGTTCCGTTTCTTGACTGTGTTAATTTGCTCTAATTGTTATTTGTTCCTTTGTGGGTGGGTTTAGATTGGACAAGGTACTTACGTAATGTGTATAAAGCTAGAGATGCCATAACAGGAAAGATTGTTGCATTAAAGAAGGTTAGATTTGATAATTTGGAACCACGAGAGTGTGAGGTTTATGGCTAGGGAGATATTGATCTTGCGCCGCTTGGATCATCCAAATGTGGTAAAATTGCATGGATTGGTGACATCAAGAATGTCTTGTAGTTTGTATTTGGTGTTTGATTATATGGAGCATGACTTGGCTGGCCTTTCTTCGAGCCCTGGAATCAAATTTACAGAGCCTCAGGTATGATTCTGCTCATGTTTACACACTGTGTGTGTGTGTGTGTTTTTTTTTTTCTTCTTGTTATTTATGAGCTAGATCTAGCTCCTGAAGGTTTTGCATGTTTTCAGAATCAGTTTGCATGTTTTCAGAATCAGCTGTTGTCTGGCCTTGAATACAAACACATACATGTGTGCGTGTGTGTTTACTCGATATTCATGGGCTAGGTCTAGTTCCTGAAGCTTTTGATGTTACTGGAATTATGTCCTCATGTTTGAATGATCTGATTGGTGCCATAGGTTAAATGCTATATGCATCAGCTATTGTCCGGCCTTGAACACTGCCACAACCGCCATGTGTTGCACCGTGATATTAAGGGGTCAAATCTCCTTTTGATGATGGAGGGGTCTTAAGATCGCTGATTTTGGACTGGCTTCCACGTTTGACCCTAATAAAAAGCAGCCCATGACTAGTCGTGTGGTTACTCTTTGGTATAGGCCACCTGAGCTGCTTCTTGGTGCCACAGAGTATGGTGTAGGTGTGGACTTGTGGAGTGCTGGGTGCATTTAGCTGAGCTATTGGCTGGAAGCCCATCATGACTGGGAGGACTGAGGTAAATTTATAGTTGCAAAATTCTAACATTTTACGACCCTCTAATATCTGATGTACTGTTGTGTTAACTAGTTGGTTGCATCATACTTTTGGTACAACACAATACCCTCGCCGGTAACTGTATACAATTACACAAAAATCCCATCTTGGTTTTATAATTACACATACCTCCCTTGTAATTTATTCCACCTTATAGTTATTCCCTTCTGCTGATTATAAGCATGGTTGCATAATCTTATAATTGAAATTGTTCTCCTATGTATGGATGATGTATTCAGGTTTCTTAATAAGTTTTTCTGATTCTGAATTTTTGATCCAAACGGGGGTATTTGTTATTTTGAAATTAAGAGGGGATGTTTGTTGAAGTATTCATACTTACAGGGAGGTCAGTACTCTTTGTTCTTCCTTATGGATCAGTGTAAATAGCTGTATTAATGAAAAGTGATGCCACATTATTTATGCACTAAGTACTATAACCTCAGCTGAAAAGAATGATAATATGTTAGGCAAAGTATGTTTATACAAACACAATGGTTGAATACAGTTTGAAAGGTTACTTAGCATTTTGAGCTGAATCAAGTGCAAAAGGAAAAGATTAAAAAAAAAAAAAAAAAAGAAATAAAGGAAAAAAAAAAAAGAAATCTTGAACAATATGTTGGTCCCTGCTCCCTAGAATGAATAAATTGTTTCAATAGCTTGAAATCCAGAGACTTATTTATGTCAGTAAGGAACTTTTGAAGTTATCTTTATGAATGTACGGCCACTGGCTTTGTGACATAAAACTGTGTACTATAAACTTTGCTTAGGTGGAACAGCTGCACAGGATTTTCAAGCTATGCGGTTCTCCATCAGAAGAATATTGGAAAAAGTCGAAGCTTCCTCATGCAACTATATTCAAACCCCAACAATCATATATAAAAGATGCATAAGGGAGACATTTAAAGATTTCCCCCGTCATCATTACCTTAATTGATACTCTACTTGCAATTGATCAAGCGAGCGTTTAACTGCTACGGCTGCACTAAACAGTGAAGTAATCTCTCTCTCTCTCTCTGTCACCACACAACACAACACACACACACACACAGTTTCTATGGATAGCCTTTGGAGCACTCTGTCATTGGATCCCTCCATCCGTTTTTTGTTCATTTGGGCTGATATATGCAATGTGTTCTAACCACCTCATTGTCTTATACTCTGATATGGTGCCTTTTGCATTTTGTTTATTTTTTAACATAGTTTGCTGAGAAATAAGGGTAGACTTCTTTTTCTATTACAGTTCTTCAAGACCAAGCCTTATGCATGTGATCCTTCTAGCCTTCCGAAATACCCGCCAAGTAAGGAGATGGATGCTAAGCGTCGTGATGAAGAAGCTCGAAGGTTTGGAAAACAATTCTTTTCCTACAGCCTTATACCTCCATTTCTGGTAATATTTGACATGATTGGTGATTGTAGGTTAAGAGCTGCTGGTAAAGCTCAAGCTGATGTTGCGAAAAAGACACGCACGCGTGATCGAGGAATGCGGGCAATCGCTGCTCCTGAAGCCAATGCTGAGCTGCAAGCCAATATCGATGTACGTTGTTTGATATGCACCCCCATTATTTTATTTGTATGTTGGTTCTTCATATGATAGTATCGTTGCTGTTAGAACTATTCGCTGCTATATCTTCAACGGTATCTTTTAATTTCCTTTTTCTGAAACTTGTTTTCCTATTGAGAAACATCAAATATTTATTATCTCTAAACAGAAAAGGAGTAACATTTGACCAGTATATATATATGTATAGATAGATAGATATAGAGATATTAACTTTGTCCCATGAAACAGAGACGGCGCCTGATTACCCACGCAATGCAAAGAGCAAAAGCGAAAAGTTCCCTCCTCCACACCAAGATGGAGGAATTGGGTATCCTCTGGGATCGTCCCATCACATTGATCCGACATTTGACCCTCCTGATGTACCTTTCACTTCCATGAATTTCTCATACTCCAAAGAACCGATCCAAACATGGTCAGGCCCACTGGCCGGTGCGCCTAGAAGAAAATCGAAGCCATCGAAGAAGGACTACCGGAAAGACAAGAACTCAACCCGAAATAACGAGTAAAGACAACATGTAATATAGCATTATTCCTACTACAACACTTGCTGCCGGATCAACACATGGAGGTGCAAACACTTTACAAATTCGTGTGTTATATCTGAGCCGGGGAAAGTATCAAAGCTTCGCCTAAGAGGTAAAAAAAATATCATTTTTATTACGCATCATTGTTTCTAATATTTTTTCTTGGGAATTATGGGAACATTGTCATGTATGTTAATGCCACTTTTTTTTTTTCTTGCTCCCAGTGACAAAAGTTTAATATCTAATGAAGAATTAAATTTAAAATTAGACTCGATCATCGTTTTGTGTACTGTTTGTGTCTGTGTTTTTGTGCATTATTTGTACACAGGGAATAATTACACTACACTCCTTGAGATTCGGGTGTAACTACACTTAGACCTCTTCAGATTTGTTGTATTACGAGAAATCGTCCCTACTGCCAACTTTTATCTTATAGCTAGCGCCCCCCCCACCTACCCGCGCCAAACCCACCCCCCACCAAATCCCCTGAGTTGTGCGTAATTACAGATATCACCCTTGTCGTCACCTTTTATCTTATAGGGAACCCCTGAATAATTGACCGCATGGATGCTTTGTAATTGTGAAAAGTGTATTATTCCAAATTTTAGGGGGTGTAAGTGTAATTATCCTTTATTATGAAAAGTGTATCACACCAAATATTGGGGGTGTAGGTGAAAAGCCTTGGGAAACTGAGTTCCGTCAAATATATTACTCGACTTGCAACTTGTCTCGATACAAGTCAGATTCATATTGTTTTTTAAGTGAACTAATACTACTCAAATTGTATTCTTCCATTATTATTAGGAATAATTACAGCTACACTCCCTAAGGTTGGATGTGAATACACTTAGAATCGTCCTACCGTTAACTTTTATCTCCCCCTTTCCCCCGGGTTATGCATAATTACCAGTATCACCCCTTCTGCCATCTTTCATTTTATGTGGACCCGAAAGTTTGACCACATGGATGGTTTGTATTTGTGAAAAGTGTATTGCACCAAATTTAGGGGTTTAAGTGTAATTATGCTTTATTAAGAAAAGTGTATTACTCCAAATTTTAGGGGTGTAGGTGTAATTATCCTTTATTATGAAAAGTGTAGTACACCAAATATTAGGGGTGTAGGTGAAAAGCCTTGGGAACTCAGTTCCGGCAAATATATTACTCAACTTGCAACTCATCAGGTGCAACTCAGATGCAATACAATTAGGGGGTCTTTACTTGCATATATGTTTTTTAAGTTAACTATAGGGGTGGCAATTCGGGTGGGTTTGGGTTAAGTTGAAGTAGGGTATACACAAAATTTACAATTATATAATCCAATCATGACCTGACAAACCAATGAGATCTCAATCCTAACCCAATTTGGTTGGGTTCGTGTCAACTCGATTGATCTATTTTAAATAAAAATTCAAACTTTTCTAATGAAAATTAAAGCAATTATAATTTACTAGTTAAAATTTGATTTTCCCTCTTAATTTTTCATTTGGTTAACTATACTATTATATATTTATTTTGTATGCACTATGAAAAAGTATCCTTTCACTATGTCTATCGAAAATTTGTGACAGAGATTTTTACATTTTGTCACAGTTTTAGAGCATCATCACATCATGTGATGGTAATAGGAGTGGCAATTCGAGGGGTCTAGTGGGTTCGTATTAGGTTGATGTAGTGATATAATACAAAATCTTGTAATCCTAACCTAACTCATTACCTGTCAAACCCATAAGATCTCAACCCTAATCCAATTTGGTTGGGTTCGTATTAATCCGGGTTGACTGTTTTAAATTAGGTCAACCTATTAACCTGACTCCTATGAACCAATCCATCTTGATTACTTAAAATTATTGTTCATTCTTCATTTTGCAAAATCTTTCTTACTGAAATTAGCATAAAATACTGCAATTTCCGCCTGGTAAATGACGAGAAGAAAGCAACAAGATGTTGCATAGAAAAACAATTCAATAAAAATGGTTTGATATGTCTCAGAAAAAAAAAATCTCTAATGTCCATATCAAAATCCAATCTCCAAAACTTATAAAAGAAATTCAGAGTATTTAAATAAAGCAACAAAAATCTAATCTCCAAATTTGAAAAACGAATTTAGGAGTAATAGTAATAAAGAACAAATATAAAATAAAATTGCATTGCTAAATTCGTGATAGAAAGATTTTAACATTTGGTCACAATTTTAGAGTATCATCAAATCACGTGATGATTAATAACAGAATTTAATATAAATATAATTAAATAAACAATTAGTAACAAGTTATTTACTAACAAATTTCAAATTTGTTATAATGAAATTCAACATAGAAAACTAAATTTTAATTGGTTCGAATGAAAGGTATGCATTCTTAATTTTATAGTTATGGCCGAGTGCGTATAAGATAAACGTTTGGAATTGACATTAGAAAATTATTGAGTTCATTTCTTATTCTAGTTTATTTAAATTTTATTTATAAGACTTTATACTAAAAATTTTGATAAAAAATTTCATTTAATATTCAAATAAATCAATATAAAACTTCAATGAATTCAAACAAATAATTAAAGAAAGAAGATAGTCAAGATATACTTTTTAGAACGAAGAAAAATAAGATGATAACTACATAAATATAAATTTTTTTCATTCAAATTGACTTTTTGTTTATTTAAAATATTTAACAATCTTTATCTTTAATCTTAAGTATCTAGAAATTTTTGTATGTTTAATAATAAAAAAAAAAATTCAATTCTATTTTTCATAATTTTTTCTTATATTTATTATTAATGATAATTATAAC
Source organism: Petrea volubilis (assembly GCA_026212405.1). NCBI lineage: Eukaryota > Viridiplantae > Streptophyta > Magnoliopsida > Lamiales > Verbenaceae > Petrea > Petrea volubilis. Next base: position 15,987,457 of record CM047884.1, read on the forward strand.
CCTTTAAAATATTATGATTATAATTTATACTTAATATATTTTTCTATAAACAAGAGGAAAAGGAAAAAAAAATAAAAAAATATTTGGTTGGGGTTGGATCGGGTAACCTATAAAAAGAATCAAATTGTCTGGGTAATCCACAAGTCAACCCAATCCAACTCATTCTTGTCGAGTCGTTTTGAGTTCGATCCATTTTAACCAACCTATAAACTCTCAAACCTAGCTGCTACTTTCGTGTTGGGTTGTATTGGGTTAAAAATTACCACCCCTAATGGTTAATAATAGAATTCAATGTAAATAGAACTAAATAGAAATAGTAACAAAACATTTACTAATAATTTTGTTATAAATAAAATCTGGCATAGAAAATTAAATTTGTAATGGTTCGTCACTAAAAGGGTAGATTCTTATAGTGATGGTCGGCTCGTACAAATTACATGTTTGAAATTTATATTAGAAATTAATGAGTTCATTCCTACTCTAGTGTATTTAAATTTTATTTATAATATACTGTGAAAATATTGATAAAAATTTCATTAATATTAAAATAAATCTATAAAACTCGCAAATAAACAATTATAGGAAGAAGATATATTTTTTTGGAAGGAAGAAGATGATGATAACTAACATAATTATAATTTTTCATTCAAATTGACTTTTCACTTATTTAAAAGATTTAACAACCTCTTATATTTAAATATCTAAACCTTTTTGTGTATTTAATAATTAAAAAAATTCCTTATTCTCTTTTTTCATAATTTTCCTATATTATATATTAATAATTAATTATAACCTATCAAAATATTATGTTATAATTTTATACATAATATATTTGTCTCGAAACAAAGAGATAAGGGAGAAAAAAAAAGATTACAAAATGATTTGGGTCGGATTGTCGGTTAACCTATAAAAGGATTCAGGTGTTTGGGTAACCCAGGTATCAACCCAACCCGGATTTTTAGGTCGCTTTCAGGTTCGACCTATTTTCAATTCAACCTATAAACTCTTAATCTTAATCCCATTTTTCGTATTGAATTGTCTTGTTGGATCATAAATTGCCACCCTAGTTGACTAGGTACATTTATGTTGTATTGAAAAATGATTAGTAATAATTAATAAGCCAATAGTTAAGGTGGGATGCAATCAAATAATAGCAAAAGCATAGACAAATGATTATCCGCATACATGGTCGCTTGAATTTGCTTTGCAAGATTTTAGTGGTTTAATTTTAAAATTAAAATTTTAAAATTTCGTGACCTTAATTTATGAACTTGGATAAATTTTTATTTGTGTATTTCATCTTTATTCGATAAAAAATTTAGGACAAATTATGTCTACACTTATTGAGTTAAGGTGGTAATTACAAATTAATCCATTTTATTTTAAAAATTACAAATATTTCTGAGGTATGTGTTAGCTTAATATAATTCACCCTTCATCAAAATGAGAATAATTGTGAGTTGCATTTTATTATTTTAGTTGGGATTTTGAATTGGAATTCGCGTAGCCTTGACAAATTCAAGATGTAAAATTATAGCGAAGTTAGTTTTAATAAAAAAGTATTGACGGTATCAGATCATAAATGGTGATGCCGTGATGGTTATGGTGGTACAAAATAAAATTATTTTGTGAAGGTTGATGAAATAACAAAATTGATTTAAGAATTTTGTCAAGTTTAATGAAACATATCTCTTGGTGAATGTATTGATTTATAGTGCAGGAAAAATATTTTTTGGATATCTCTATAAATGTTTACAATAAAATACTAAACTTGAAGGGGTATTTATAACTTTTAAAATAAAAGAGAATAATTTATAATTATAGCACACCTTAAGGGGTGTAGGAGTAATTTATAGAAAATTTTATTATAATCAATATGTTGAATCAAATGGGATAATATGTTGGAGTTGTAAATGGAATAATTGGCTTGGAAAAGTCGTTTGTATATTGGGTCTTTGCAGTACTCGACTTTAGATTAGTCGGTCAATAAATCAGAATGAATAGCTAGAACGCTTACAAATTAAGTCGATAACAATAATTAAATAGAACGCTTACAAATTAAGTTGTTACATGCATGATTATTATCGACAATAAATTAAACTTGCTTAATAAATAAATAAACCTTATCCACATTCATTTCCAGCTCAGATCTGGACAAGTTGTGAGATCTGATGTTTAAAAAATTTATCCATTTCTGTATCCCACTACACTTCACTTCATTGATACATATATATGTCTATTTATAATGATTTTGATTTATTCAATAATCAATACTTTATACTTAAAACATTATTACTAATGATATTATTCTTACATCGGATCTAAAACACTCCATCCATTCCCTTTTATTTGCCATTTTAACAAAAAAAAAACATTGAAAATTCAAAATATTTATTCTGCTTACTTTTGAAGACTGCATTTATTATTATTTTTTCCATACTACGTGATGAACTCCATATCCGATCTCTACCCGGTGGCCTCCTGCACAGATACGTCCTCTTGCTTGTCATTAAAGCGCCCCGAACCATCAAGCCAGGGGGGTTTTCAAAACGCGTCTATGCAGTGGAGAGGACCTGACGCTTATAAGGCGCTCAAGCACCTCGTCTCCACTCAACGTGGGACGGATTACAACCTCATCATAAGCCCCCCAAACGAGGGGCTTGAGAACCATTCGGTCCCCACAGACGGCGCCATATGATGACATTATCCGATCTCCACCCGGTGGCCTCCTGCACAGATATTGTTCCTCTTGCTAGCCATTAAGACGGCGAACCATCAAATCAGGAGGGTTTTCAAAACGCATCTATGCAGTGGAGAGGACCTGGCGCTTATAAGGCGCTCAAACACCTCGTCTCCACTCGATGTGGGACGGATTACGATCTCATCAATACGCTTTTACTTTAATAAAGTATCATTCGTATATTTTAAAAACACTCTCTATAACTCATAAATTAGAGTGGCTAACTAAAAGGGCTTTAGTCTTATTAATATAAAATTATGACTATAATTGTCTTCCTTAATCTTTGTGTAAAAATCTTAAACAATAATAAAAGAGAACGAAAAGAATTTTAATATCACAAGGTGAAATGTTATCGATCGTTCTCTATATAAAAAAAGATGGAAAAGAAATAAGAAACAAGTTGCTTTGCTCTTGATCGGAAAATTCTCCCTGATACTAGATTTGGAATTTACGTATATACCAAATTGTCACATTATTAATTCATTTTAAAAAAATTAATATATAAAATATAACATAATATCCATCATTTGAGCCATATACGAGACGCAAACACTCGATTTGTATAAAAAAATTTCTATTTAACCCATGTGGGAAAAATCTCAATCAAAAGAATCTGAGGAAAATATGCATACAATTCCAAGAATGAAATCTGAGTCAGCAGCTAGCAATCTAGCAAGTGGGATTCTGCCACGTATCAGATAATAATAATTATAATATTTGTGGCTCACAATTGAAATTTTTATGTTTTATTTTTCGATTTCAATTGGCCAAAAATAGTCCTCAATTTTTGGGGTCATTTCCGTGTTTATATTATCCACTAAAAATATCATGTGATCCAAAGTTTGAGGCTCTCATTTAATATCCAAATCAAATAAAAGGTTTAAATTAAGAATCTTGAAATATATTACAAATTATCCACTCCACAAGTGAAGGAAAAATTAATTTCTTGTATTAAAAAGGAAAGAAAAATTAATAGAAATGTGTCACGTTTTTTCTCATAAATGAAATTTTTACACAAAAAAAATTACTATGGTGTTAACAACCTACTTTATCCAATTCTCTCCGAATCATAATTGAAAATGAATTAAACTACTAAATAATCGATTCGAAATTGATCAAAAAACACTCATTGAAGCTCAATTGGTTAAGATAACAAATCAAATTTAAACACATTTTTTTGTTCGATAAAATTTGAAGCGATGTGTTAAACTTGACTCAAGTAGTAAAAACATGGTAATTGTGTAAAAATATTCAATTACTCAAATTGACTTGAGTTTGATTCAATTAAAGTTCGTTTGAACTCGACTTATTTAATAACCAAATCAAACACAAACAAATTTCAAAATCTATAAAAAAACAAATTCAAACCAAATTCAAACAATATTTGTTTGACTCGATTCAATTCGCTTACACCCTATCAATGATTCTTGCGAAAGATCATAGTACTTTGTTGGACTCAACTAAAAACAAAGTAAAAAGAATAATTGAACATGTTAAAAATGAAAATTTTAATAATAATAATAATAATAATAATAATAATAATAATAACAAAATAACGATGATGATGATGATAATAATTCTGAAACAATTAGTAGTTGTAAATTCATTATTATGTGGCTGCCCCTTTGTTTCCCTCTAGGCTCTTACCATGACTAGTCTGGATCCTCTGCTCTAAAATGGTGTTATTCTCTCCCCAAACCTTATCAATACACGCTACGTGTATTGGTGAGCGGTTGAGATAAGGAAAGAGAATTTTTCACAATTTTTTTCTATTTTATCTCAACCGATTCACTAATACACGTGACATGTATTGATGAGTTCAGAAGAAAATATAGTATCGTTTTTGCAGCAGAGGGTCCGGACTGAACCATGTCTAAAATTCCGCACTTTTTCTCTTTTTGTTTTCTTCTAAAATGTGGTCCAATTTTTATTATTTCTTATTATATTTAACTAATTAATTTATTTATTTTTTGAACACCGCTCAAACATTTTCACTTCATTCCTATTAATCCACTCATTTTCAGCTCACTCACTCCACTCGAGTCAAATCCAAAGCCCATCAAACAAGAAAACATCTCCACAATTTCATCCATTTTCTTCAACACTTTATACCTATAAAAGATTCAATTTTTACCCATTTTTCTTGAAATATCTGACCCACAAACCATAAAAATCCAATCTTTTTGCTTGTAACCACCTTTTATCATCTGGGCTTTTGTATAAAATCATGGCGGTCTCTTTTTTGTATAACCTCTCCACAATTTCACAGGTGAATCTAGCAAGAAACATTGATATTGGGTTTTGTAGTTTTAGCAAGAATTTGAAGAACAATAATTCAAAGGGGTTCAATTTTGGCCATATTCAAAGCTTGCTTGGCCTTCAAAATATGCTTTTGTTTACTCTTAGAGCCTCTGCCACTTCCTCAATCTGTAGTTTCTGAGGAAATCTTCAGAAATTACAAGAACCAAGGCCTGTAAGTTCTTTTTTTTTTTTAATTTTATTTTTGGCATATTAGCAGTAAATGTTGCTTTTGTTTTTTAATAAATATGCTTTTGACTGTAGAAAGTGTAGAAATTTGAAATATTTGGTGTTAGTATTATTATTATTATTATTATATTATTCTTATTATATTTTGTTTTTCCATGGTTTTTTTCCTCACATTAATGTGCTAATATTGTTGATTCTTCAGGGAAATGGTAAAATCTGGCAAAAAAAAAAAGAATGTTGGTATTTTGATGTAAATGCAAAATGAGTAACTTAAGATTATGTTTTCTGGTTAGATTTGGTGGTTGGTTGTGGAGCTCGTGGTTTATTTTACTCCGTTTTGTCCAGTGTGATTCTTTAAATGTATTAATAATATGCTAAAATAAGCCAAATATTTCACTTTCAGTGTCTTTGTCCGATATTATATTGGATATTAAAAAATTATTAAATTAAAGTATTTGAATTCAAGAAGAATGTGTCTTTCATAATCCCTTTTTGTATTATTTGTGATTGTGTGTGTTTTGATAGTTCTTTGATATATGGATTTGTATACTTGGAATATGCCTCATTTCCCCACGTTGAAGTGTTCTAAAGGCTCTATTCGATTATGGCCGTTTGGATGGATTTAAAAAAAAAAAATGCTTTTCAGTCTGTGTTTTTTTTAGTAGATTTTTTTTCTAAACAAATCAGTTTTGCATTTAGATGCAATAATTAAAAGTGTTTTGTTTGAACTTACTTTACAGCTTCTAAAAAAGTCACATTTTGGCTTTTCTTCTTGCTTTTGCCTTCTTTGAAACACCCATCTAAACACGTTGTGTTTTTTCACTGAAGTGCTTATTTTTCAAAAAATAAGTGCCTCTATTATGAGGAAACCCCATCCGAATGGGCTCTATATATCTATCGAAGGATTCGAAAACAATTGTTAGTAAGTCAGCTAAAAGTTTGATGTAGCTTTGCTCTACCTGTGATGTCATTGATCTTGGTGTTCTATTTGCTTTCCTGTTACTGTTTTTGGCTAAATTGAAAACGATCAATACTTTTTTTTTTTCGATTACAATCAACTCGGGACACCCTAGAAATGTCAACCGGAAGGACCCCCACACACGCACACACTCACTCAAGGGGAAAGGGGAAGAGGACAAGAGGATTCGAACTCAGAACCTCACTGGTACTGATGTGAACCCTCACCACTGGGCTACAACCCCAGTGGCGAAAACGATCAATACTTATTTCTCAAACAATGTGCTGTGTTTAAGAACATATAAGAAGATATATCTGATGCATTTGCCTCACATTGCAGACTGATGACATCAAATTATACGTCGGCCTACCTCTCGACACCGTCTCCAACTCCAACACTATAAACCACGCAAGAGCAATTGCAGCCGGGCTGAAGGCCTTGAAATTATTGGGCGTGACCGGCATAGAGCTCCCGGTGTGGTGGGGTATAGCTGAAAACGAAGCCCGTGGGAAGTACCGGTGGTCGAGCTACCTCACTATTGTGGAGATGATCGAAAAATTGGATCTTAAGCTTCACGTGTCGCTCTGTTTCCATGCATCTGAAGAGTGCAAAGTATCACTTCCCCATTGGGTTTCAAAAATTGGCGAAGAGGAACCGAGTATCTATTACAAAGGTCAGTCAGGACAGCATTACAAAAGTTGTCTGTCGTTGGGCGTGGACGATGTTCGCGTTTTGGGTGGAGAGACTCCGGTTGAAGTGTACCGAGAGTTTTGTGAGAGTTTCAAGTGTGTGTTCGCGCCTTTCTTCGGCTCCACAATCACGGTATGGCTTTTTTTCCGGATGCGAGAAGGTTTTAATTATGCTTATTTTAGAGTGATTATAAGTTTTTGGATTTTATAAGCTACTGTTAAATCTTATTCTGAATTCTATATTTACATCATCCCACATATTACAGGGCGTATCCGTTGGTCTCGGACCGGATGGCGAGCTTCGATATCCATCTCACCATCGCGCGCCTAAGGGTAACACTCATCGTGGAGCCGGAGAATTCCAGTGCTACGACAAGAACATGCTCGACAGCCTCAAACAACACGCCAAAGAACACGGCGATCCTCTGTGGGGTTTGGGTGGGCCACACGATGCCCCGGGCTACGAACAATGTCCCATCTCTAATGGTGGCTTCTTTTCCGAAACGGATGGGTCTTGGAACACCCCGTACGGCGAATTCTTCCTCTCCTGGTACTCGAGCCAGCTGATATCCCATGGCAACCGTATCCTCTCGCTCGCCGCCTCGACCTTCAGAGACACCCCTGTCGCCGTGTCCGGTAAAATTCCCATGTTGCCCTCATGGTACAAAACCCAGTCCCACCCTTCAGAGCTAGCCGCCGGGATCTACAACACGGCCCACAGAGATGGTTACGACAGAATTGCTGAGATCTTTTCAAAAAATGCATGCAAGATGATCGTCCCTGGGATGGACCAACTGGACGATGACCAATCCGGTCGAGCCCGGAATCCTTGCTGGCCCAAGTAAAATCTTCGTGCAGAAAACATGCAGTGGAGGTGTACGGACAAAACACATCGGTTGAGGGTGTCTCCAGTAATTTTGAACAGATCAAGAAGAACTTACTGGATGAAAATGCTGCAGTGGACTTGTTTGTGTACCAAAGAATGGGAGCTTATTTCTTCTCTCCCGAGCACTTCCCTTCGTTCGCTTGGTTCGTTAGGGGTGTAAATGAATCAGGCCGGAGTTTGGATGATCTTCCGGTTGAAGAGGTCGACATCGCTGGACCCCGCCTTGGAACGAATAGTCTCCACATGCAAACTGCTTAAGAGTGAATGGTCATGATCTGTGTAAATAACACAATTCAACCCGTTATGAGTAAAAATTAGGGCCTCTGAAGTCGGGCGTCGGTCTCATACCCGGTGTGTCACGGGCCGGATCGAGTGTAGGTCAGTTAGATGGCCGGTATTCGAGCTTTTTTCCTCGTATTTCTACTGAAATATATATATATATATATATATATATAGAGAGAGAGAGAGAGAGATCATATTGTACAAGCTCCAACAAACGAGCTATGATAGAGACACTGCTATTTTCCTGCAAAGTGGAATACATAGTTCTAATGCTTAAATAGTGCCCTTTCAATATATGTGCAGAAACAGCTTCATCAGCCAGTTATCTTACCCCCATATACTGTAATGTGGTGGCAAATGTTTGGGCTGGATTGAGTTTGGATTGGTTTCTATTGGATTAGGTTTTAAATGGGTCAAACTAAGTTGATTTTAGTGAATCGATTGCAAATGTGTAGGTTTGATTTGTAACTGGAATGAATTTGAGTTGGATTCTACCGGATCGGGTTTTAAATGTGTCCAGGATTTAAGTTGATTTCAGAGAATCGGATGCAAATGAGTTGATTTGGATTGTAAATGGGTTAGTGCAGGTTCTAATGGTCTAATAAGTATATATAAATATATATAGATATTGTCTAATGTTATATTTTTCAAATGTTTTCTAATTCCCTAACTTACGCTTTTAAATTGTATATGCAACTTTGTTCTTGATGATTTTTCGTTAAATGTAATATTTTTTTTCCGGACCCACTTAGGAGTGCGCAGACCCATGTAGAACCCGTTTGAAGATATCCATTTAGAATGTAGACTTTATAAAAACCCGTCAAAATCTAACATTCTTCAACTCATTTACAAAATAATGAGACCCCAACCAAATCCAATATTAGTCGACTTTAGTTGAACCCATGGGTACTAAACTCCTATTTAGATATTGAATTAAAATTTTCACAACCAAACCACTGATAAATCCAATTCTGAAAATAAACGAACTCTAAAAGTGAGTATTATACTATTATAGCACAAAAATAAACTCATCGCCTGAGATGAAAGGCCAAACTTGGAGGTATTGGTGTACATTGTGAGCTGCTTTTTTCCTTTCGAAATGGAATTTACAAATTATTTCAAAGCCTTCGATTTTGTGACACTTCGTCGCAATTTGGAACAAGTATTGAAAGATTGGACAATTTATGAACTTTGACAAAAGAATTCAACTACAATCATTGTATATTTTTTTGAACGAATTATTAATAACCCAACCTTAGGGTATATTTGATAGGTTTAGAGATATCTCCCATATCCAACGAGCTCGTGGGTTCGAAATATAACAGATAACCTCAAAATGAGTTTAGGGTTTCATACCATCAAATAATTATGCATGGTGAACAATATTATCTTTTTTTTGTAAAATGCAAATAAGAAAAATAACTTATAAACTGTTCAAAAACGTCAATTCGTTCGATGTGGGCTAAGATTTGATATCATCAACAAAATTTTTAATCCTACCGATCATTGAAATAACTACATTGTACCTAATATTAGATTGCTGCTCTATAAAAAGACCATTAGATATTGAATATGCACTTCATATTAAATTTGAATTTCTTTAATTCATCTATTTGGATCCAATATTTACGAATGATGAAAGGTTAAAAATCTTTACTCATTATGTTAAAAACCAACGTGGGACAGAGACAAAGTGATTAAAAAGTAAAAAAATAAAAAGCTCACAAGCATCACAGAGACACGAGTGCTCGACCAAGCCACTCACTCTATTACTTTATTATTTATATTGTTTTAGAATATATATATATATATATATATATTAATAGAAATATTCTATTTTTCGGCATGCCAACATCATAAGTTTCTCCTGAAATATAATGGGGCCATCAATTGATAAAAAAATATTAAAAGAAAAGGGCCACAATCACTGCCATGGCAAGTGAATCTAATGGAACAATTAAGTCATTAAAAACAAACTCAGTTGATTAAATAAGTACTTGTCTGTCCCAAGCATGGCACGAGTCGCCCTTTTGCTTCCCACTTGAAGACTGCGCGCGCGCGCAAACACACACACACACACACACACACATATATATATATATATATATCATACTATTAATAAATTATTTAGGGATCTAATAAACATTTTAGTCTCTTTTAATTTCTTTTTATGCCCTCGCTTTCTCATTTATAAAATCTCTCCTCTCCCATATTAATGTATTTTTAATTTATTTCCATTCTCCTTCTATCTCATCTATCAATATATATATGATGATGCCCAAATTTGTCGTCGAACATGGAGGCCCAATCCTGCGAGGTATTGTCCCGCACCTTGAGACAATGGGATTTTATCCTTTGATGAAAAGGCACCTCACAAGATGAGAGAGGGATTGAAGCTTATAAGCTTGCCAAGTTCCTAGACTCCTTCCGATGTAGGACAAGATATGGTATCATCATAAGCCCCCCATTCGAGGGACTTGGGAAGAGGCACAGGGCCATCGTTCCCCACATACAAGATATGGTATCATCATAAGCCCCTCATTCGAGGGACTTGAGAAGAGGCACAGGGTCATCGTTCCGCACAGACGGCACCATTTGATGATGCACAAATTCGTCGCCGAATATGGAGGCCCGACCCTATGAGGTATTGTCCCGCACCTTGAGACAGTGGGATTTTGTCCTTTAATGAAAAGGCGCATCGCAAAGTGAGAGAGGGATTGAAGCTTATAAGCTTGCCAAGTCCCAAGACTCCTTCCGATGTAGGACAAGATATGGTATCATCAATATAATTTTTCATCTCTCTTTTATCTGTTTTTTTAAACTTTTTTATTTATTTGTTAATCTTATAATTTTATTTTTATTTTTAATTATTCTTCTATAATAAATTTAATAAAATACATGTATCACAAATAACTAAAAATATATATAATAATGTATAAAATTCAATAAATATTTCAATTTTATATTCATAATTTTAATATATAATTAAGCTATATTTTATTTTTTATTTTGCACACAAGCATCGAGCGTGCACTACCAAGTACCAACTAATATATATATATATATATATGTGTGTGTGTGTGTGTGTGTGTGTGTGTTTATATTTGTGTGTTACGGGAGGGGGCGATAAAAATATTTTGCCCCTAAACTATAATTATTTTTACAATTTGATTATTGCATTGTTTTTTGTCATATTTTATAGTACAAAATAGACGGGATTCACACTTTATTCCCCAGAACCACTTTCCAATCAATGAAATTATCAGAAGTGACCAACGACAGTGGTGATTTTAAAAGAAAAATTAATCGATAAGAATTTGTTTTTTTTTTTTTAAATTATTTTAGGATTTTTGCTCGAAGAACCTACAAGTCTAATAATGTATGAAAGGAGTCTGTTGGTGGCGGTCATGTGACATCTGCGGTTCATCGATCTTTTCGGTCAGAGATGGCTGTAGAGGAGAAAATGCAAATTTCACATACTTTTTATATGATAAAATATAATAAAAATAATTTTGTAATATATAAAAGCATAAAAACAACTATACTTTGGAAGGTAAAGTATTTTTATACTCCGATGATAAATTCTTTCATAAATTGAGTGTTTGAGTCCCATTTATACACCTAATTGTTCAAATTGATATATATATATATATATATGTGTGTGTGTTATTCAATTTAGACTATTGAGTGTTTATACTCAATTCATAAAAGAATTTTTAGGCCCAGATGCATGTGTTATTTTCCGAACTTATTATGAAAAGACATAAGTTCCGACAAGCCACTAGAATATGTTGAGTTCCAACTGTGCATAAATTATATATATTAATAGAAGTACTATCTACAAAATAATTTATTCTTGTTTTAAGTGGGAAGCAATTGAAAGTGTTTGTGCTTTAATTTTGGGGGTGCTTTTTCATACCATTTGGTCCCATTTGATTGTTGGTAATGGGATAAATATTCTATTGCGTGTCTAATAACAATATTTCAAGCTCAAAGTATAGAAATGCTTGACAAAATTTTAAAAAAAAATGGAGTAGAATACTTCAATTTTATTATTAGATACACACACACATATATATATATATATATTGTTATACTTTTTTTGAACTTTTTGGTTGTTACTCATTCAACGACGACTTCACTTAAAAAAAGAGGGTCAATTACAGTCCCTACTCTAAATCATATTTCATATCATGCTTACCTTTTAAATTATAAAATATAATAAATCAGTCTATTATAATTATAAAAGATATGTTAAATTACTCCCTAATAATAATAATAATTCAGTTGCTCATTCGGTAAATTTTGTAGTTTATATTGACTTCTTAATTAAATCTTTACCGGGATTTTAGTCAAAGTGATACATGTATTTAATTAAATATATATATATATTAACGGAGGCGAAGTCAGTGGGGTGTTGGTAGGTGCGGTATCCACCCCACCCCACCCCACCCCACCCCACCCCAACTTTAGATTGAATTGAATTTTATATGTATTTAAAAAAAACTAAATTTTGCTTTGTCAAAAAAATAGAAACACTTTTAATATTTTATAAAAATTCGGTCTCACCTTCAAATAAAAATTTCTGACTCTACCCCATATATATATATATATATATATATATATATGGTCCTACAAATAAAATAAAATACTCTTTGGGCAACATTAATTTTTGTATATTCTAATAGATCGTGATGTTGTTTTTCCTATGTCATATCCATCACTATTTGGTTGACAAATCAAGAAAAGCTGAATACTACATTTGAATATTAATTTTGAATCGCAAATATTGTGCTTTATTCTTTAATGCTTAATTAAATTTTTTTTTTTCTGATTCAAATTTTTGAAAGTCCAAAAATAGGTTAACTAGTGATTACAAGAATAGTTTGTGACCAACAAACTTGTCTTTTTATTTGTTCCTAATTAATTTCCTATGATTTTACTTTTAACATGCATAAACTCAATTTTCAAGCAATAATTATGATTCATTAAATGACTTTAATTTATGGCTACAGATATGAAGCCAAGAGGGGAGTTGATATAGATAATTGTCCCCTCTAAAATCTATATAAAATCACCACATATATGTATATGTTACCATGTAGTTAATTTTTTGTCCATTAAAAATATTTAAAAATACCCATAATATATTTTATAAAAATTCATGAACATTAAAATTCCTAACTCAGTAACTACATGGCTCCATCCAAAAGTCAAATGAATTTATTGGTAACGGTAACTAATTAACTGCCTATCTTCTTCTTCTTCTTATTATTATTATTATTATTATTATTATTATTATTATTATTATTATTACTACGATACAACTATCTTTTTCATGCGATCAGATAACTTTTTCCGTAGAAAAATAGAATCCCATTTCCCGGGATTAAATGCAAATCTCGTATGTATTGTATGACAAAGTGTAATAAAAAAAATGTGCAACGATTAAAATGAAAAATGTGTCACTAATTCAATATATTCTTGTAGCTAAATGCAAATCTCGTATATTTTGTATGACAAAATGCAATAAAAATATTGTCCAACAATCAAAATGGAAAAAGTGCCACCAATTCGGGGGCTAAATGTTTTTTGCCCCTTCTCTTAAAATATTATGTGGATCAACATTTTTATCTAATGGTAAAAAAAAAAAATTCAGAAAAATCATAGACAAAATGAAGAGTTTGGATGGTGTAGTCTCCTTCCCTCACTTCGACTCCATATTTAGTCATATTTTATTTATGTTTTTATTAAAATTCAAAACTTCACATCTCCAAAATGATAAAAATAGCATAGATCATAAATATTTGATCTTAGTGTTCCAAATAAAATTTTCTAACTACATTTTGAAAAATTCTTATATGGATCATATGTTTGGACCCTATTCATGTACACAATACTATAATAGTTTAGATTTACATCGTGTTATATGTATTTTTTTAAAAAATAATATATAATATATGACTTAATTTAAATCGAGTGGATACGCTCGATTCATCGAAAAATTTCTTGTATGTCCTTGCTTGTGGCCAAAAATAAAATAAAAAGAAAGCAAAAAAATAAAAGAAAAATGGAAAAAATATAGAGAAAGAAGAAGAAGATAACTCCAAAACGTGGAGATTAATTCAAGTTTTGTCAATTAGTATGTGGACAACTGGGTTATCAACATCCATTTGCCTGTGCAGCGCAGCAATAAAATAAATAAATAAATAAAAACCCTAAAAGACGACAAGTTCAAATATGTGGCCCTCCTGCTAACACCCACCCCAACCCAACGACCTTATCATCATGTGAACAAAACAGAAAAGCAACTGTGCTTATCCCTCTCTCTCTCTCTCTCTCACACACACACACATGTATATATATATATATATATAATATGTGAATGCGTGTGTATAAATATGGACAAGGAAAAAAAGATCACTACAAGAGGAAAAAGAAAAAGAAAAAGAAAATGGACACTATATTAAGATATAAGTTATTCCCAATTATAAATACTCATTAATTAAATATATTGGGTGATGTTTGAATTTGTTATTGAATATGGAGGTTCAGTCTGCTCCTGTGAAGTACTGTCACGCATCTAAAATTGGTAATATTTTACTTCGATTTACGAAAAGATACATCACAAAGGTGAACGAGAACAGTGACTTATACGTTGATTAAACTTTTAAATATCTTTCGACGTAGGGATAAGATAAGGTAACATCAATATTAAGTGACACGTTTTTTTTTTTCCTTCTTTATCACAAGAGTAATGGTTTTGTCAAGATCAATAGTGAGAAAACAATACATATTTAAGGCCCAATGTTGACAACTAGGGACGTTCTTGTAATTACAATTTAAATATAATTAAAATCTTACTACAAAATTATAACTCGAAGTTTTTAATGGTCAAATTATCATTTTAAAGCCGCACTGATTGTTAATGGTGATAATTGAAATACAATTTCTTTATCATTATTCAACTATTTTTGATAAAATAAAAAATTATTGTAATCAATTTAATAAATATCGTTAGTACAAATTATGTGTTGTTTGTGATAATTAATCACATTTTTTTTTTGATTTTTTGTTATTAATTGTATTTATTTATTGTATAGATGTCGTGTCTATATATAAGTTTCATGTTCAATTTTTACACGGGACTCTGAGAATCAAGATATATAAGACCAGTGTCAATTTCCAATTCCTAGATACAATGTATTTGGATATTGTTAGACACATCGATTAGAATATGATATGATAAGCCTACAGTTTTTTCATAATTACAGGGACATTTCAATTTTCAAGAAAATTATTTATATATATATATTAGATAATTACACAAACATTTCAAAAATTTTAAGATATTTTCTTCGTTCAGTTTTAAGACATGATAATGACTTCCATATAGGAAGTGAGTATATAGATATTTTCATATTATTTAAGTTTCAGAATACTTATATATATGTAGGTAATAAGAAATTTATAAATATATATATATATATATATATATATATATTAGTATGAGTGGAAAGAACAAAAAAAAAAAAAGAGTTTATGTAACTTAGTCCTTATATCAAAATTTTATAGATGTGATGTGCAGGATATTTAATTAAAAAAATAATTTTTAATTTTTAAAAGGGTTGTGCACGATGTATTATTGGTGAAACATTGTATTTGTTTTCTATTTCTATTTAATTTATAAACATGACAAATGATTTTTCGAAGCAATAGTGGATCCACGTATAGTTTAGATGGTGCGTGGACGTACATTCTTTAACTTTAAAATTGTTATGTATATGTAATTAAATTTTAATGCATCTCTTAATTGTTTTTTTTTAAAATACTCTTTCTGATGCACTATTTTTTTATTATTATTTATATTATTTGTAATTCGTAGTCAGTAAGTGTACACCTCTTATTCTAAGGTTTGATTCCGACACTATTTTAAAGTTTAGATGTATAGGAGCCCAATACTTGTATTTTCATTTACTTATTTGTTTTGAATTTTTGCATCACTAGTCAATAAGAAATATTAATTAGTCAACTTGAGGAGTCTTCTAAATACGTAATATGTCCTATGAGAAGAATGAGTAAAACCAATTAATAATCAACTTTTAATTAGTGTAAAGGTTGGGAACTATAACGAACTACCTTCCATTAGTGGGAATCTCAATAATGATCACATGTGTTAAGCTTTAGATTTAGCACAACTTTCTATGACATGTTTTATTATTTTTGTACTATGAGTGGAAACTTCGTCATTATGATCGCAAATTATCTATTTATGAGATACTACTCACTTGGGTATCACTCAATTAATATTTTCAATTATTCGATTGAAAATAATGATGTGATTATTTTAATTTTTCAACATCATCGTATTCATAGTAACACAATATTTGCAATGCAATGAAAAAAAAGGTTGGTCACGATATATTAAGTGATATTGTAGAATGTGAGAGGTGTCATAATTATATACATTAATTGATAATTATTTAGTTTTGCTGCCAAAATAATTTTTATAAGGTTAATAGTGGTACAATCTGCACTTAAATTATTATTAATGATAATTAATGACATTTATATGATGAAAATTTAGCGATAACAAACAACTTGTTACAAAATCATAGTGTTATCATTAATTTTTTTCACTATAAGAGTGTTACTGTCGTCAATGGTGGCAACTAGAATGCTGCATCACCATGAAATAAAATTGTGACAAAATAAAAGGTTCTGATTTCATATATATATATACCATTAGTAATAAAATAAAATATAGTTTTCACTTCAAACATATATTTATTGATAATTTTCTCATTTTAATTTAATATTTTCATTGATATAGTAATTTCTTGGTATTGTTTCTTTGTAACTAGTATATTCTAAGAAAATATCACAAAAGGAATCTAATAAATGGGTCCTATAAATTGATTTTATTTTTTTAACCATATTTTAGTTGCATAAAACCAAATGAAAGCTTCTAAATGTGCTTAAACAAGACATCATGTCCATAGTTGCCAAGTAATAATAAATTTGAAAAAGTTGATGCCAAATATAACAACAAAAACATTAAAGGGGCTATGGTTGCATCTTTTCCAACAATGGACCCAAAAAAGCAATTCTAAGATTTCCTTTTAATCATTAACCACAACCACAGGTGCTCTTTTTCATTCTCACTTCCACCCCTAAGAGATTTCAAAAATCTAAAAGTAACCCCTCAAAAATTTCGAAATCATTCCTCCACGCATACATCCATACTAGTAATGGTGGCACACTTGACGCATCTGCTTAAGTTTTAATACTTACAAATGAAAAGTATCATATATATATATATATATACAATGGTTTGAATTTATTAGATAAAATAATATATTTAAAGAAGAAATATTGAAAATAGTAAGTTAGAGATAAGGGATGGAAGAAATAATTTAACTAGGAAAAATATGGGGAGAGACAATATAAGAGAAGCATGGAATGGAAGAAAAGAGATAAATGAAAGGTAAAATTACTTTGAAATTCATATTTTTCTATAAAAGGCAATTCATACATTCATACCAAAACTATTGATTGGAGTCTATATATTTGTAGAAGATTGGTGTTTTATTAATAGTATAGATAATCTTTCATTTTCTTCACATATTTTTTGCTTAGAAAGTATATAGATATTAGTTTTTTAAAATTTTGTTGATCGCACCAATTGCTAAAAAAATAATTTAAAAAAATTTAGGGTATCGAAAAATTTCATTTGACAAAATAAAAAAAGAAATTGAAACATGAAGATATCAATATATATTGTAATTTGTAAGGCGATCACAAACTCTTCGGAAAATAAGCAAATGTCCCATTTGTGTAGATTTAAAAAGATACTTTTATGAATCGTGCTTTTTTAGAATAGTTTAATTTTAAAATCACATAATTTTACATTTGAATACACTAATTAAAAAATACTTTTATTTGAAATTATTATCGATAGCGTTAAAGAAAAGAAACTATTGGGGCCTTTGTCTTACTTCTTAGAGAAGCTCAGCCAAAGACTTCTATTTTTCATTTTTTCCATTAATATTTTTTTTAAAATAAGTTTTTTTTTTCTAAAAAAAACTTCTTAAATAAAAAAATAAATAAAAAACCAATAAATGATAAGGGTATTAAAGTTATCTTGTTCCCGCGCTACAAAAAGAAAACGCAACGGTTGAGATCATCATTCGTCTATGAACCCACGTGTCCTTTTTATTTATGACATCTTTTGATTCGTGATATTATATTATATTATCAAAATAATTCATCTAAAATTTTATATTTGATTCATAATTTTTTTCATGTATTGAAATGACTGAATCCATGACACTATGAATTGAAACCATCATTTAAGCTTGAATTCGATCTTTAGGAAGGTGCGATTAGAGAAAGTTAAAATGTACTACTTAATATTTCAAAATTGAATTACTAAATGGTCCTTATTATAAAAAAAAGTCAACAACCAATGAGAAATAATTTTGACGGCAAAATAGAATTTTGCTAATAATCTAATATAGTCCACAAAATCAAACGGGATTGATAATACCATTGAAATTTGTATCATGGACTGAATCTCACAAATCAAATATGGTAGTTCAAATATAATTATCCAACCTAGCATCCACTCAAATACTATATACATATCAATTCAATATGCAAAATCAAAAGATGCCATATGTGTTTGTGTGTATTCATAAAATAAAATATTATATATACTTATATATATATATATATTGGTGCATATATATGTGTTTGTGTGTGTGTATTCATAAAATAAAATAATATATATACTTATATATATATATTGTTACATATGGCCTCTTTTGATTTTGCAGATTAGATTGATGTATATATAGTATTTGAGTAGCTGTTAGGTTGGATAATTATAATTGAACTGTCATATTTGATTTGTGAGATTCAGTCCATAACATAAAATTTAATGATACTATCAATCTCGTTTAATTTTGTGGATTATATTGAATTCTTAGCAAAAAGTTTCATTTCGCCGATAAAATTATTTCGCATTGGTTTTTGACTTTTTTATAATAAGGACCATTTAGTAAATTCAATTTTGAAATATTAAATAGTGTATTTTAACTTTTTCTAGTCGCACCCTCCCCTTAAAGATCGAATCCAACTTAAAATGATGGTTTCAATTCATGGTGTCATGGATTCAGTCATTTCAATATATAAAAAAATCACGAATCAAATATGAAATTTTAAATAGATTATTCTTGGTATTATAATGTAATATCACGAATGAAAAGAGGCCTATATATATATATATAGAGAGAGAGAGAGAGAGAGAGAGAGAGCCATCCAGACTCCAGTCATTTTCATCTTCACAAGCTGTATGTATATACATACACATATATATACACATGTTTATATATACATACCTATATATATATATATATATATTTATATTTCCTTCCACGGACCATCAATTTCTTTTTAGAATTCCCTTATCTTTCACACACAACACACAGTCATTTCTCGCTCTCTCGAACATTTTTCGTTTAAGCAAATTAATGCTGCAGATTTTTATCGGAAAACTTTTCAAAGCAGCGTCAGAATACCCGTGATTCATTTTGGAAACTCCTCTGGAATCTTCCATTTCCTCGCTGTAATTTTTGGAAACAGAGAGAAAAAGGCAAATTATTCTGAATTGAATTTTCTTATTATTTTTTGCTCGCTTTTATTGCGCCAAGTTGAAGAAGAAGAAAAAAAAAAAAAAAAAAAGCACGGATTGAAATCCGTGAGCTGGTTGTGGCTTGGATTCGTTGCGTTCGACGAAATTTTATTTTGCGCAAAAAAAAGTGCCTTCTTCCCTGAAAAGGAAAGGCATTTTTTATTATTGGTAATTTAGTTTGCATTTGAAGTTTTCAAGCTGCGATCGCGTGCGGAGTTCGGATTTCGACTTCGTGTGTTTTTTGTTGGACTCCGGGGGTAAATTTTACTTTTTTGTTTTCTATGTTGTTCGTGTGCTCGTTTATGCAATCATGTTGCCATACCTGCGTGATTTTTAATTTAATTGACGTAAATATGGAGGAAGTTTTGGTATTTGTTTGTGTTTTGATTATCTCTGTGTGTGTTCGCTGACCTTCCTTCTACGCGGCTATATCAATTCCCTTCAGAAGTAAATGCTCTGTTTTTGGTGACTATTTGTTTCAGATGCAATAATGGTTTAATTAATTTATCTAAAGGTGTATTTGACCGATGTTGCAAAATAAATAAATGAATGTTATAGTTTGAACGTTATAGAATGCTAAAGTTGTCCAAGCACTTTCTGGAAAATAGATAGTTTGGCTTTGTGGTGTAGCGAACCGGAGGTTCTACGTGAATGGGTAAAATGCCTTGTTTAAAGGTTTACACATCTGAATGTTGAATAGGTGGTTAAGAATTTGATTTTAAGAAGAATTTAGACTTTGATCGTGTCATTGGTATATTGAATGCATATAAATGTGGTTTTGGTGACTCTAGCATGTCATACGCATTGCAGATGCACAGAGGTCATCTTTAATGCGTATCCTTCTCTCCGCGTTTGTTTGTCCCTTCGAGAATGTGTAAATTCTTGATTGCATGTTGGTGAAATAATTATGGAGGAAGTTTTAACTTTTGGCTGTGTTGTAATGTACTTACTAAATATGCTGTGTTTAATCTCGTGTATAACCTCATATATATGCATTATCTGAGTAAAATTTTACAACATATCATGTGCCCGTGTCAAACTTAGAGGCTAGAGCTTCTGTTGATTGATATAGAAACTGTTTAGAAGAGGCATTTTTGGTTATTATTGCAGATAATTTGTTATGCTAGAGCTGATTTGAAGTTATTTCTTGGATCCTTGAATTTGGTACTTTGGAATAATTGAGAAATCCGCTGTGCCTTCCAATATATAACCTGGTAAATCTGAACATTGGACCAGATGGGGTTTGGCTCGGGAACTATGCTAGGGACGCTGAATCTGTCAACCTCTGATCACACTTCGGTGGTCTCAATCACCATATTTGTCACGCTCCTCTGCGCATGTATTGTGATCGGTCATCTGTTGGAGGAAAATCGATGGATGAATGAGTCAATCACTGCCCTTATAATTGTTAGTATAAATGCTCTCAATTAATTTATATGGTTTTGCTGGTGAACGCTTGTGATTTAAATGATGTGTTTTATCTATATGGCTGCTCTTATGCATTTAATTTATTATTACCGACCTGAATGACAGGGTATATGCACTGGAATTTTGATTCTACTTATTAGTGGAGGAAAAAGTTCACATCTTTTTGTGTTCAGTGAGGATCTTTTCTTCATTTATCTGCTTCCTCCAATCATTTTTAATGCCGGGTAAGTCTAGTATTTTCCATTCCATGCTCTCCCTTTTTAGGAAACAAGCTTCCCTTTTCATATCTTGGATTTTTCACATTTTTCCACTCCTGGTCTTTTGGCTGCAACATATTGGTGGGCCATCCTTTTTTGTTGCCATTCTGGATGTTTGCAATATGAGAAATGGTTGCTAAGTTTTGCTTGATTTTCAAATATGGAAGGCTCTAGGCACTCATTCTCTTTATACTTTAGCACACTATGTATGCATGGTAGAAATTGTATAACTTTTGAAAAATGGAAACTATGCATCCATGATTGCCCATATTTCGGGGCTGAGATTCACCCCCCAATGCATATCCCTTCTCCAATACTATCTCAGCAGGTTATTAATGTTGCAACTCTCAACCTTTGTCCCCTTGATTGATAGGGATAATCTATTAAGCATGTTTAATGAAAAATCTAAAATTTAATGCTAAAACCTAGTTGACACTTTTGTCCTGGATGAAAAGCTTTCTGCTGAGAGTATTGCCGTCTCTGCTGTATTTGTTTTTGAGTGGTGGTGTAACCTAAATTGCTCCACCCTTTAATGCTAGCTAGCCATTTGAGCCCCGGCATTACTTATAAATTGTTATTTCCTTTGTTTTATCAATATCCAATCTGTTGTACTTATTTTACTGACTTGTAAGGTTTCGCTATATGGTTATCTGAATTTCATTCTCTTGGCTCCTTCTATTAATCAGGTTCCAGGTTAAAAAGAAGCAATTCTTTCGCAATTTCATGACTATAATGATGTTCGGAGCACTTGGTACATTAATATCCTTCACAATCATATCACTGGGTATGGCCTTCTACCTTGTTTAGTTCTTCTAACCTATGGATATCCATCACTTCAAAGAAGAAAATTCTTGCCTCTTGACTTTCTCTATGCCATAAGTTCTTACTTACTATGGCTCTGCATAATGTCAGCCTTTCTCCTTTTTAAAATGGAAGAGAAGTTGCTTTCACTGTAAAAGAGCATGTAGGAAGACTTAAGCATTGTCAAGTTGACATTTAGGTTTTTGATCGCAATTGATACTCCATGCATAGTGTACCTTCATAATTATAATATCATGTTCTGATAACCTAATAAAAATACTTGTAGGGAAAAGCATGAGTGACAATTTTCTGAAAGCTGTATAGGTTGGTCTGCCATCTTTACATGTCTTTGTTATAATAGCTCCATTTCTAGTGAGGAAACTTCTGAAATGGAGAGAGATTAGGAAGACAGAACGAAGGAGAATAAGAATAGTGCAGAACTCCAGAATTACTGTGTATCATAAATATTTTGTTCTCATTTGTTTCATCTGTAGAAATGCAAATTATTGTTTTGTTACTTAAATCTTCTAAATATTTGTGGCAGGTGCTACTGCCATCTTCGGGAGAATGGATCTTGGTCTCGCAATGGCAGATTTTCTTGGTAAATCTCTCTCTCTCCCTCCCTTTCTCTCTCTTTGAGCATGCACATTTAAGCAACATTTTTTTTATTTGTTTCTGCTTCTAATATCATTTGATTGTTTCCAGCAATTGGGGCTATTTTTGCTGCAACAGATTCT
The DNA here is from genome assembly GCA_026212405.1 of Petrea volubilis. Lineage (NCBI taxonomy): Eukaryota > Viridiplantae > Streptophyta > Magnoliopsida > Lamiales > Verbenaceae > Petrea > Petrea volubilis. The sequence continues at coordinate 16,010,417 of CM047884.1, forward strand.
GTTTGCACATTGCAGGTGCATTTCGCTGTTTTTCCTGTTAAAATGCTCACTGAGAAACTTTTCTCTGGGCTGATGCAGTATAGTTTTATGATACTGCAGGTGCTAAGCCAGGATGAGACACCATTACTATACAGTCTAGTGTTCGGGGAAGGCGTTGTAAATGATGCAACATCTGTGGTGCTTTTCAATGCAATCCAGAATTTTGACCTGTCTCGTTTCAGTACTGGTGTCACTTTGAAGTTTGTTGGAAATTTTATCTATTTGTTTATATCAAGTACTTTGTTGGGAGTTCTGGTGAGTCTTCTTCCTCATTCTTTCTGTCTGGGGAATGCATCTAAGGTTCCGAGTCTCCCTTAATTACATAATACTGAACATCTGTCTTGTACTGCAGACTGGACTTCTTAGTGCATACGTCATAAAGAAGCTCTATTTTGGAAGGTTGGTACACAATACCTACAACATACTTTTGCCGCCAGAGAAATTACAATTAAAATCGAAAATTAATATTCCTAAATAGAAGTAACTTTTGCCAAAGAGTTCTATAAGATTGTTGTCACCCAGTTGATTTGTTTGTCACCAGTAAAGACCAGGCCCTATAAAACCTTTTACAAGGCCCGTTTGGATAGGCTTAAAAAGAAAAGTGCTTGTTGAGCTGTGCTTTTAATAGTAAAGCTTTATTTTATTTATCTATTTTTTTGAGTCAAGTTATTTTGCGTTTTATGCTGTAATTAAAAGTGCTTTTCTTTGGAAGCTACTGTGAATAGCTTCAGAAAAAGCCCGCTTTTTGGCTTTTCTTCTAGCTTCCTTTTTTTCTTTTTTTAGAAAAGCCCAACCAAACACAGATTTTTTTTTTCACTGAAGTGTTTTGTTTCCCAGAAAAGTGCTTTATTGAAAACAAAACTTGAGATGTTTACTGGTTGATGTTCTATCTTCAAATAATAATTCTCTGGTCTCTGCACTGATTCCCTGATTAATTACAGGCACTCCACTGATCGTGAGGTTGCGATCATGATGCTCATGGCTTACCTTTCATACATGTTGGCTGAAGTAAGTTTCTGTCAACCTCATAAGGAGCATTTTTAACTTGACAGTCCCATTTACTGACTGCTATTGAGCTTTGGACTCTTAAATTATTGAACTTCCTTTCTAACCTGAGAGGTGTCTTGCAGTTATTTTATTTGAGTGGTATCCTCACCGTTTTCTTCTGTGGGATTGTGATGTCACATTACACCTGGCATAATGTGACAGAGAACTCGAGAGTTACCACTAAGTACGTGATCACCTTAATACTTAAGGCCATTCGATCAAACTGTGGCTTTTGCTGCTTCCTTTTTCCTGCGTAGTTGTTGACACTCATTATTGAAGTGTATGTTTCAAATATTACGCAGGCACACATTTGCAACATTGTCCTTTGTAGCTGAGACATTCATATTTCTTTATGTTGGCATGGATGCTCTAGACATTGAGAAGTGGAAAGTCGTGAGTGACAGGTATGGGGTGTGTGTGTGTGTGTGTGTGTGTGTGGACATACACACAAGGATGATGCTACTCCATCATAATATTTTCATGAGCTATGCAATTAAGTTAGGATTTTTATGTATTATTTGCTTTGGATATTTTTCTTAGCTTATGCTTTCTTTCAATTGCAGCCCAAGAACCCTATTTACTGTCAGTGCAACTCTACTGGGATTGGTTTTGGTTGGAAGAGCAGCCTTTGTTTTCCCCTTGTCAATCCTGTCTAACTTGATCAAGAGGAATCCAAATGAAAAAATTGATTTTAAGCAGCAAGTATGATCTCTTGAATCTCTTTTTCGAGTCTGCAACACATTTATTTACGTGGCCTATCTAATAGCTTCGCCATTTGCTATTCACAGGTTACAATATGGTGGGCTGGTCTCATGCGAGGTGCTGTCTCGATGGCCCTTGCTTACAACCAAGTAAAAGTCCAACTCTTATGGCTTCGTTAGGATTACTTATTGAACAAAAAGCTTTCGTTATGTAAATAATTGAATTAATCTGACTCGTCGCTTACCCTCATGCAGTTTACTAGGTCAGGTCACACCCAGCTACGTGGGAATGCTATCATGATTACCTGTACTGTAACGGTCGTGCTCTTCAGCACTGTGGTAAGACATCTTAAACTCATTCAATACCATGGTTTGTAGGTTTTATCTCTGAATTGATGTATCATTACTTCTCATCCGAGTTCATTCTCAATAATCAATTTTATTGTTATAAATCTACTTTTCGCGCTCTTGCTTTCATTTCTTTTCCATCTTTATTCCCTTGGTCTGCTTGTTCGTCACCTACACTTTATGCATCTTTAGAAGGATACTTGCCTTACCTTTCTTATACATGCAGGTCTTTGGCCTGATAACAAAACCTCTTGTGAGGTTCTTGATGCCCTCATCAAAACACTTAACCAGCATGGTCTCTTCAGACGCTAAGTCCTTCACCGTGCCACTCCTCGGCGAAGGACAGGACTCTGTGTCCGAACTTTTTGGAAATGGGCATTCTATTGAAGATGGCCGGCCCATAGTCCGTCCAAGCAGTCTAAGGATGCTATTGACAACCCCTACCCGTACCGTCCACTACTATTGGAGAAAATTCGATGACGCTTTCATGCGTCCGGTTTTTGGTGGGCGTGGCTTCGTTCCATACGTGCCCGGCTCTCCAACCGAACAAAGCGTCCATAATTTGCATGGAGAAAACAAACACTAAGGTTATCTTGAAATAACTTATCGGCCTTGCTTTTTCCTTAAATCTCAATCGAGGTTTTCTTATTCCTTTTTTTGTTTTCGGGATAATTACACATACACCCCCTGAGTTTTGGTGTAAATATTAAACACGCTGATGTTTGCATAGTCACAGAAACCACCCGTCCCATCAATCTTTTAGGAGCCTAAGCGTAATACAGAAGTTGACAGGAGTGGTTCTTGTAATTATGATGACCTCACGGAGTTAAAGTGTATTTACACCAAAATGCAGGGGGTGTAAGTGTAAATATATATATATTTTTCTGTCTCGTTTGTTTTTCGTGTGGGATGATGGGGGTGTCTAGATTGATCTAGATTGATAATACTATCGTTTTCGATGTTGGTATTGAACTCGAGTATGTGTGCCGAGCGGTTTGTTGATGGTTGTAACTTGGGAGGTGAGGTGTTGAGAGGTATTTGCCCCCCCCGACTAGGTCCTTCTACGGGAGCACCAAATCGGTGTGTACTCTGTTTTCTAAGGTATGGCTTTAGTGTTTACGGTTTTTCACAACTTACATGTTGATATATAGTCATGATGTAAGTATTTTGTATAACTTGCCAAAGTTTTTTGTACGATGCAGATTTTATTATTATTGATGTTGTTGTTGGAGTCAAAAACTTCACAGTTGATTTTACTTTAAAATATTGTAATTTGAAATATACTTTAAAAAGAACTGTACAAGGCAAATTGATTTTAAATTAGTTCAAAGAGAAACCAAACTACGATCGACTCTAGTTAAGAGGCTTTATTTTGCCATTAAGGCAAGGCTTCATTGTCCACGACCTAATGCGCGCTGTGGAAGATTTCATATTGCTCATCGAATTGGTGTTTTTAGTAGTTGAATATTAATATGATAATATCAAATAATGTCAAACAAATGAAACTATGATATTATCGTATTCAATGCAACAACTAGAAACGTCACTTGAGTATTGTTAAGTAACACCGTATGGGCCCGTGTGTCAAATGGTTAATTATGAAGGAAAATTAATTTGGCATATTCGAACTCCCTGTGTCCCAAAAATATAAGTGTTAGGAATATTTTCTTGTTTCATACTATGTCTTCCTTATATTTCAAGAGGAAAATAGTTTTTTCTTAATATGCCTATAGACTCTAATTATCTTTTGTAAATTCTTAAGAAAATAATTTATTAATTATAGGAGTATTTTAGTCAAATTAATATATAATTAATATTGTTAATCTGTTCTCTTAATCTTTGTGCAATAACTTTGAATGGCATTTATTGTGTAATAGAAGGAGTAATATTTTTCACGTGGAGGACAATTTCTGCTAATTGACTATGATATTTGTCACAAAATTTATTAATTGCACCAAGTAAAGTAAAGTGGCTTGAACTGAGAATTTGGTGACAAAATTTATAATTGGGCATTAAATTTCGAACATTGATGGCCGACTCTCCAACGACTTTCTATCATGCTATTGGGCCAATTGATGGAGGAAAACTTGGGCAATATGTGGGTAGGGTACTTTTGGACCCACACCATTTACGAGCCTAGGTGTACATTTATTTATTTATTATTTTTTTTATGGCACGCGCATGCATCATCCATATGCATATACTGTCAAGATACAAACCCATGCGATAAAATTCCAGCATCTCTAAAAGCAGAGAACATATCTATTAGGCTGAAAACCGGCAAATAATTTATAAGGCTGGTTTGGGCGAAAACCAACCTTTCTCATTTTTCATTTTTTTTAAAAATAAAAGACAAGGAATAACGTTTTCTAAAACATGTATACACACACACATGTATGGATGGAATATTTGCGTAGATTCTACCGGAATCGTGTTTAGGGGGTATCAGCGCACAACTTATAAAGGTTGGGAGGTGGTTCCGCTCAAACGCAAAGGTTGGGGGATGAAGTGCAATCAAGGTCAAACGTTGGGGGGCAAATGCAACAAGGTGGACAAAATATTCGCGCAGATTCAACCGGAATAGTGTTTAGGGGGTATCGGCGCACAACTTATAAAGGTTGGGAGGTGGTTCCGTTCAAATGCAAAGGTTGGGGGGTAGAGTGCAATCGAGATCAAACGTTGGGGGGTTTGCCGTAATTTACCCTTCTTTTTATATTTGTGATCTATTTACTTTTTTTTTATCTTATCTTTTATAAATTTATAGTAATCAAATTTAATATATGTTAATAAGTTCTTAATGATATTTTACTTTTTAAACTGATACCAGGTGTAATATGGGTTCTATGCTAGTATAATAATATAAATATAGATAGTTAGTGGACTTGAATGATTAAGAGAGAGAGAGAGAGAGAGAGAAAGAGAGTAAAGAAACTAACAATTAATGCAAACCAATCAAATAATTAATCATAAATAATTAATATTAATTCAAAATTCGAAGAATTTAGAATTTGGTCAAATTTGCACATTTTGATTAAAAGACCTCCTTCAAATATGTAATAGTATAGATATAGATTACATTGTGTGACATAATTGGAGAGTGACTATGTTATTCTGTTATGATTAGGGATAAGTACCCTTACTTCCTCTGAAGTTAGACGGAATTACAAATACTCATCTCTTCTCTTAGTTCAAAAATTACCAATACCCTCCAAGTTTTGTCCCCTTATTGCTATATCAAACAAAAAGATTTTAATGCCCATTTTCTCCTAAATATTTGCAAGGAACAATAACCCCCCCCCCCACCCCACCCCCCACTCCTTCTCTAAAGTTAGGCAAAATTATAAATAATCTCATCTTATTTTAAACATAAACAATATCATGCACCATCGTCGTATTGCCACCACCTAGATGGTAAAGCCATACATCAATTTTTTTTGTCTCCTTAAGCCTGTCAAAATCCCTCAACAAGTTTTGTCAATACTTCATCCATTTGGATTTAATTGAACAAAACTTACATCAAACCATAATTCGCCATTACATCTCATCCGTCCAATTACTCAACCGCTATCGGTCTTATCCTAAGTGGACTTCACCAATCTATTGTTAATTGCGATTAGCTCAAGACCCTTTCAAATACTGTTGAAAAATCCATTAGCGAGTGTAGCCCATCATTGCACGCCTTTTTCTCAAAAATATTATAGATATACCCTTATGTATTTCGATAACTTACAATAAACTCCTTTCAAATTTCAAAACTTTACAATAAACAAGGGTATATCGGTCCTCAAAAAATGAAGGAAAAATTGACCAAGGGCATTTTTGACAATTCACTAACACCAGGGTATTTTTTGTAAATATTGATATAAGTCAATGGAGTATTGATAAGTTTCAAAACAAGAGGAGTTATTTATAATTTCACCTAAACTCATGGGAGTTGAGGGTAATTATCCTTATGATTACTAAGCAATGGTGACTAACCAACCAATAGTCAATTTTTTTTCTATCAATAATCGAGTATTTGATTAGGTAAAATATAATTCTTAATCTTTTCTGAAAACCATTATTTTAAAAATATTAAAGAAATAAAACCATTGATGTATTAAAAATGAAGAAGTGATCAAAGCCTAATACAATCGAAAAAATAATGTAACTCCACGTGTTGATGCTCTATTTACTACGATATTTTTGCGTTTGTTTCATTTTTCATTAAAAAGGGTAACGTAAAATCACAAAATATTGGGGCACTTGGGGTAAATAAATAAAACTTTCCAAAAAGAATAATTAGTTGTGAAACTTAACAACTACTATTAGAGTTTGCTCAACCACTTTGTACCTCAAATTAGTCTCAAAATGACTTGAAATTGATAACACCAAGACAAGGCATTCATTAGCCAATAGCCAAATTTCTTTGTATGTTTTTTTTCTTTTTAATTAGTGTAGATGACCAAAAAATTGGAAGAATTGTAAACGTCCCTAACCGAAAAATACAAAAACATAAAGTTAATAATATAATTGATTTTATATCTCCTAATATATATTCACTTCAAATATTTAGACCCTGTTTGGATGAACTTTTTTGAAAAGAAAAGCACTTATTTAAAAAAAAAACACTTCAATGTAATAGTATGACAAAAAAGAGAAAAAAAATTCAAAAGTCTTTGTAAGTTAACTCTGAAGGCTAATATTTTCAAATTATTGTATCCAAATATAAAAGTACTTAATTTTTTTTTAAAAAAATCTACTATAAAAAGCATTGATTCGGCAAGCATTTTTTTTTAGTCCATCTCTTAGATGGTTTGAGATTGTCTCATTTTTACCTTTTTTTTATAAGTAATTTTCTAATGATTCTAAATGTGCAAGAATATCGTGAAAAAAGGGGGGTGGGGGTAATATTGAATTCTGATATAATATAACATATATATTTTATTTTTTTGAAAAGAATAAAATTGTTATGCATAGCCCACTTTAATATACCACCAGGGGGGAAAAAAAAGGTAAACAAAAAAAAAAAAAAAAATGGCTGCAAAAAACAAGTCATGTGCATTTGGAAGTCTTTCTAAAATTGCCACTTTCATGCTGCAGTTTTTCACAATTTATTGATCTCTTTCAAAATATTTTAAACTATGTAAAATATTTAAAATTTTATTTTCTCAATTTTCATCAAAACTTGTATCAATTCCAAGAATACATTCAAAATTCAACTAGTCCGGGAATTGCCTGCTTTTCTATTAAAAATGAGGTTCATTTTTACAATTTTTATGTAATGTTAAAAACTATAAATACTGCTATAATGTGTAGTTTTGTAGCACAATTCGAAGGTATTTATAACATGGAACTGATATTATGGAGGTGTTTGCAAAAATTTATTTTTTGGAGAAATTGAAGTTGTAGAGAAAGTTGAAAAAAGTTTGAATAGTAAAAGTAGATAGTATTTGAAAAAACAAGTGAAAAGTAGAAAAAAAAATAGTTGAAGTGCTAGAAAAAAAAAAACTGAGAAGTGTTTCACCGTACGATAATCAACTTACAAATAATTACAAAAATACCAAAAAATAAAAAAAAAATAGTTTATAGTTGCTTCTAGCTTTATTCAGCTTAAAGAAGCAGAAGCTGGTCTACTAAGCACTACTCCACTACTTAAAAATAGTAAAAAATACAAAAATGATTTTTAAAGGTGTTGCAAACACCCTCTAAGTGGTATTTATAACTTTTGATGGTATACAAAGTTTTACGAAAATAGACAATATTTTTATAATTACCACCAACAGCATAGTAGTCCCATTTAAATATTTATGTTTGAACCTCATTAAGAACGTAAGGGTTGTTAATTATTTAGAATATTATAAAATAACAGTAGTTAGAACATAATATCTGATTCGAAGATAAGTATAGTCTAATTCATTAGTTTGGTTTTGGAGCTGCAGTTGAACTAAATTCTAATGGGTTTTGGCATGAGGAATATTTTATAATGGCTAGGTCTATTAGAGGGGGAACTCACGTCGGTTCTCCCAACATGACATTATTAAAGAGAAAAAGGAAAACGATAATTTTATAAGTAACTCAAATTTAAAATGTAGTCAAACAATTTTATTTGAACTCTCTCCCTCTCTCTCTCTCTCTCTCTCTCTCTTATAAACCTCCATCCAAACACTCCTACTTCGATATGAGCAAAGAAGTAGAGCGAAAAAACGTAAAAAAATAAAAAACCAACTCAAGAAATTTGCCTATAAAAACAGCGCAACTCTGTCTCTCTCTGTCTCTCTCAACATCTACTCTCATTCATACCAACACTGACGCACACGCACTCTTCGTGCTCTCCGCCACCCTGTCCTCTTCATTCCCTTTTCTTCAGATCCATTCTTCTCCTTAATCTCATCACAAATGGCTTCTTTTGCTGCTCCATCGGCTTCAATCTCCTCTGTTTCTTGCTCCTTCAGGCAGAACCAGGTTGCTTTCTTTGCTCCATGATCAAAGTTTCAGCTCTTTTTTGTGTTTTTGGTTGTTTTTCTTTGTTGGGTTCTGATTTTTTCGTGAAATTTTTTGGGGTTTTATTTGGTTGTTCTGGGTTTTGGGGATTTCCTGCGTAAAAACCTGATCTTTTTTGTGGGTTTTGTGTTTTTTTGTCAAGAAAGCATATACAAGTCTTGATCTTTTCAAATGGATCCTCAGCTATTAAAGCTATTAAATTTTATAATTAGAAATCTGTTTTATTATTATTATTATTTGCTGATTTCCATGTTAAAAATATAATCTTTTTCATTGTTTCATAGGCTTCTTGAGTTCGGTTTTCCTTGAGTATTGATCTTCATGATTAATGTTGTCAATTATTTATTATTTATTACTTGTTTTGCTCTGTTTTTGTTTGATCCACTGATTACTTTCAGAAAAATTCACTTCTCTGTTATGGCCTTTACGTGTTTGGTCATTAGTTTTGAGTTTTATTTGTGTTAAAGGCAATAAGCTTTGTTGATTTGTGTAATTGAGTTTTTTTCAAATCCCCTTTTTGGGTCCTTTAATGCATGTGCTATTCAGTATATTTTCAAGCTCTTGAACTGGCCTACATGTGATTATTTATCTACAAATCATGAATTATGTTAAAAGATTTAGCTCTGCTTTCAATATAGATTCTTAAGTCAACATAAAAAACCCATAAACACAACATTTAGTCAGAATTTTTTTTGTAGTTAGAATTAGTTCATTTTCTTGCACCAATTATTTAATCATCAATCTGGGCATTTCAAGATTGAATTTATACCATAATTATATGTGTTTTGATATTTAAATTTCATTTTTCCACTCCATTATAGTTTCCCTAGTGTTATATTGTTGCATTTCGCGCAGGTTCCGAATTTGAGGAAGGCTTCGGTTTCGTTCGGTGGAAAGGGCTTCCTTTCTCGTAGGTTGCCGGCCCTTCGTTTCCGCATTTCCTGCGCGGTACAATTGTTATAACCATTCTTGCATATTTTGCTTTATTTTTGCATGGCTATCTGCTATCTTGTTTGCAATCATTTTATAGCTGCAAAATCGTTGCGCATTTCAACAAAAGGAAAAATCGAATCTTTTCTCATCTAGCTAAAGTATAATTGATGTTCAATTAATACCAATTTGATTAGTCTTCTTTTAGGTTATGTTTGGATAGATGGATTTGTAGTTAAGGATTTCGAATCCACAATGACAAACTCATAGCACTTGTTTGGATAATATTATGTTACCATGGATTTCAAATTCTCGAGATCCTATTTTGAAACTTTTTAGAGTCATTGTAATGGACTCAAAATCCGCCTAATATGGAGTCATTCAAAATCCTTTATCAATTCAAGGGGTTTAAATTTAAACCCATGGCATACTTTTTTTTAGAATTGCTTTCATTTAGAACATGAATGTAATAACACTTCTACATGGCTCTTTTTAAGCAGGCCAAGCCAGAGACCGTCAACAAAGTGGTCGAAATTGTGAAGAAGCAATTGGCTCTTCCCGAAGATCGCGATGTCGGTGGAGAGTCAAAGTTTGCGACACTCGGTGCTGATTCTCTTGACACGGTAATGCTTCTGCTGTTAGAACGATGTGGTTTTATACTTTAGGGTGTTAGCAAATGATTTTGTTTTTGAACAAGTTAAAGCTGTGGGACGAAGTTGGAAAAAAATTGTAGCGAAAGTTACGAGTCTTTGAAAATAGAAGTGAAGGAATACGAAAGTAGAAGTTAGAAATAGAATTTTGAGCCTTCGGATTATTAAATTTCAACATATTTATCAAATTAACAGGAAGCTACAAAAAGCACCTTTGAGTGTGTGTTTTTTGCTTTTGCCTTTAAACACACACACACACACAAAAGCTCGAGTTACAAATGTTCCACAGTGCTAAAAAAGCTAAAAGCACGACTTTGTTTCAACATTTGCAAAAGACCCCCTTAGAGTTTATCTAGTGCGTAAGCGCATAGTAGCATGCTAAGTTTTAATCAACCCGCCTTTCAGTTGCCATAACTTCTTAAGATGCAGTTGTATATGCACATAATTTTCGCTGTCCGCCTACTATACAGTGTGGTTTGTATAATAATAAGTGCAAGGATTATCCAAATGGTGGTGATATTTTGTAATTGCTCAAATATATATATATATATATAACAGCATATATCTCTCATATTTACTTATCTGATGCATTATCCCAAACATTCTTTTATCTAGGCTTTTATACATGCATTCTTTACTTTGTATAAGGAGACATTCTTCATTTTCTGGATACGAAGTTGAATGAATATAGTGTTAATTTGTGTTTAGTTAGAAACTAATATATATCACTATCATAACAAGATCCTACAAGATCAATTATAGGTTGTCATGTTTCTCTAGCAACTTAAATATTTTGGAACTTTTTCTTTACTAAACTTGAAACCTCTCTCTCTCTCTCTCTCTCTCTCTTGTAGGTTGAGATAGTGATGGGGCTCGAGGAGGAGTTTGGCATCAGCGTTGAGGAAGAAAGCGCCCAGAGCATCACCACCGTTCAGGAAGCAGCCGATCTCATCGAGAAGCTCTTGGAGAACAAGTGTTAGAAGTGTTAGAACTCCGAAAAATGAAAATTTATCAACCATTAGCTCTGCTAGGATAGAGTTTCTTCTTGTATTATCTTTGTGTTTGCCTGGTATGATATCGAAGGACCTCGCCCCTCGAAACGAACCTATATCATCTGTAATCGTGCTCGTCTTGTTCTTATTTTCGTGTTAAACTTCGTCCGTTTTATATCTAAGAAATAAAAAATAAAAAAATGTGTCCTTTTGACATTGTGTATGGTGGAATGATCTTTAGTGTGATATGAATGCATGTTGTTTTTGAATATTTTTCAAAGGATTCAAAGAAAAATTTTCAAATTAGATTCATGTTTCGGTTATAATCTTTCTAATGTCTACCTTACTCCTTTTATTTGCAACAATTTATTTGCCTTCGCATTTTTATGCCGAAATAATAAATTAAATTTGTTATAAAAATAAGAAATTCAATTTGTATAAACTCATTTCAATTGGTTATACATTTTTATTCCGAAATAATAAATCGGCACTATTATTTTGAAATAATAAATTGAATACTCACAGATAGTGGTGGCAAAATGGGTTAGGAATAGCGAGTCCAACCCAACCCACATGTTTGTGGGTTAGGTCTAATATATTATAAAGTGAGTTGGGTCTCATTTGGTTGATATTGATAATGGGTGGTAGATGGATTGATTACGAGTTGATCACGGGTTGTAAATGGATTATCCCATAAATAAAAATATATATACCTTTTTTTTTATCTAATTTCAATTTATTTTAGTATTTTAAAACTATTTAAAGAGTATAGTAACTAATAATTTAGAATTTTTTTTTACTTTGGTGAACCGCTTAAGAACCATATCAAACTCATTTTCAATACATCTACAACCCAACTTATCTCCAACCCACTTTTTGAAACTCATCTTTAACCCAACCCACTATGACCCAAACCCAAACCCAAACCCAATCTAACTCGTCCAATTGTCACCTCTACTCACAGACTCATTTTCGTTACTTATACAATTTTATCTTGAAATAATAGATTAAATTCGTATAAGCATTTTGTCCTTCTAACTATATTTTTGATTACTCTGCCCATTTCATATGGTATTCGTCCCAATTTAACAACTCCCTAATATTCATGGGACCCTTTGCCCCATTCTTATGGTATTCGTCCCGATTTAACAATTTCCCAATATTCATGGGATATTTCCCCAGTTTAATTGGTTTGCCTAGATACATACGGGTCCATATTTTTCCACCATTGTGTGCATTTTATGACATTGCGCATAGACTTGCTTGTCATCTTCTTGTAGGTGTTATTCTTCAAATTTCTAATAAATTTCAATGTTATTTAAGTTTTTTTAATAAATCTTATTACTAAATGATTAGGAGTATTTATATTATTAGAACCAAGATTGATACACATGATATTGGATCAAAGAATGAGTTTTAAAAGTGGGTTAGACTAGGAAAAAGACCACAAGAACCCTGAAATCATCTAATAGTAGAGCACAGCCAAGCGGATCAAAAGACTCACCCTCATTCCCCTTCCACACACCAACCCCACCCCACAAAATCACACACACACACACACACGCTTATAAATAATCGCACACAGTCCGCGAATCTTTGGCCTAACGAACATATACCCACTTTTAAAGACGTCGGGAGTATCATCAGGTTTCGAAAACTCACCCTCATTCCCCTTCCACCTCCAACCCCACCCCACAAAGAATCACACACACACACACACTTCTTATAAACAATCACAAAGTCTATGAATCTTTGGTCTAATGAACATGTACCTCGTTTTTAGAGACATCGAGAGTGTCATCAAGATTCGAATTCTAACAATGTATGTATGTAGTGTGATGTGTGTGCATGTTATCTAAAAATAAATAAATAAATAAAAATCACACAAACACACACACACACATTCTTGTGGGGGTGGGGTTTGGGGGGGGTCCCTTCACTGCATAATCATGTGAAACTTTGAACTATTATGAGTGCAATTGGGGTGGCCCTCTTCACTTTTCCAGTCCCACATGACATTAACAATAGGCTCCAGCTAGTATATATTACATGTCCAGACAAATTCACTTAACTGGATACAACCCATTTTCCCCCTTTTTTTTGTCTTTAAACTTTAAGAAAGACAACCTAATTCAACTTCATTATAATAATCTTACTTCACTTCCATACTTCAAACACTTCAGACAGTGACGGAGTCAGAAATTTTAATTTTAAATTAAAATTAATTTTTTATGAAATATGAGAAAAATATGCATTTGAAAAGACAATATATTTTTAATTTATATAGAATTATGGGAGTAATTGCCCCTATCAACCCCCGCTCGACTAAAATAATGCAAGAAATTGTATTCAAGAAACTCAAAATGAACACTTCCGATCATTTCTTGCATTTTCTATTACATCTTCTATTTCATTTTATGGTAAAATTGCAAATTTCGTCCAATAACTTTGTCCGTTTCAGGTTTTCGTCTTTTAAATTTTCCCATTACAAAAAATGTCTGCTAACTTTGAAAAATGGCATATTTAGTTTGAATTTGGCCAGTAAATCAATTTTCCAATATGAAGGCAACCAACGCGTGCAAAATCTGGCCGGAATTTTCCGGTCAAATTCGGACTAAATATGCCATTTTTTCAAAGTTAGCAAACATTTATTTATTTTTATTTTTTTTTTGTAATGGGCAAGGATGAAAACCCACAATGGGCAAAGTTAACGGACGAAATTTGCGAGTTTACTTTATTTTATAGATGCACGTCAAGTGAAGAACATCTAAATTTAAGTATATATTTAAGAAATATTTTTATATACATAATGTCTGTGTAATATGAAATGAAAGATGAAATACGGAGAACGCAAGACTGGAAAATGAAATGTAGACCCCTAAAACAAGAAAATGACATAACAAACTATCATATACATTGGAAAGAATAAAAGTACATCAACTTCAAAGCTGGAAAAAAAGGCCAACAAAAGTGCATCCATAGCATTCATTCACTACAAAAGAAAAGTTACCTCAAACAACATTGAAAACCATCATCACTGACCAAAAAGCCAGTAATCCCGGAAGAACACAAATCTTCAACCCTTTCACAGACACTGCAGACGAGTCATTCAACATGCCCGACGGCCCAAAGGCGGTGTCGTGGCCCGTAGAGCCCGTTATGTCCGGGTTTGGCGGGCTCCGGGTGGAGGGTATTGTAGGCATGAACGAGCCGGCCGGAGGGTGGGCCCCGCCTCCTGCCGAAGGCAAGAGAGGGGCAATGTCAGGTGGCAACTCTGGATATGATGAAATTGCTGAGGGTGATGAACTTGGCTTGCTTGGTGGCATTAGTGCTAGTGTGGATGATGAGGCCACAAAGGTTGTAGTAATGGCCAATGCAAGAAAGGCTAAGGTAGAAGCCATTGTCGTAACTTGTAATGATAACCACAAATGTATTTTTTTGGGGGGTACTATGATTGATGAAATGAGAAGGGGTTGTGAGAGATTTTCAATATAAGAGGGGTGAAAATTTGAAAAAGGTTGTGACAAGAATTTTGTGATCATTGGGTAGTTGATGAAATATACATTGTAATGGATTGCATGTGGTGGACAGGTAGGGGGAGAGGTTAAGGTTGTTTGGTAGTGGATATTCATGAAAGTCTTGATTGGGGCATTATTCCCTCACATGAAATTCCCACTTCAACTCACATGGAATTTTAATTTTGGATTTGGTAAGTGTGTATTGATGTAGATCACAAATTTGGTTCGAATTTATATTTATTATGTAATTGAGTGCAATTTAATAAAATCGCTAATTCATTTTTTTTTCAATTAAATATCTGATCATTTCGGATCGGGATCGGGTAGTAGAAACACGATATCCGACCGACACCCACCCCTAGACATACAGTCACATTTCCTCCTAAAAATACTATCTGATCGTTCGAATACTTGATCCAAAATATCCAAAACTACGATATCCTACCCGACGCCCACCTCTAGTCATAAAGTCACATTTGATGTGAAATTGATGCGGTTCAATAGTTGCCACTATTCATTTCTCCTATAAAGTCCTAAGAAATGACATGATTATTCCTTTTGACACAGTTAGAATTCTACCCCCCCTAAGATGTCAAAGCTACATAGATTAGGTCATCAACTACTCCATGAAAAATGACAAAAATAAAAAGAGCAAAGTGTTTGTTTAACAGCTACAAATTTCAAATTACCCTTGCAACTTTATGTCAATGGCCTTCCTTCTTTTCTAATTTCTACTTTGCTGTTTATTTGTCTCTAATTTCACAATGATAGAGGCCTTTAGCCCTTTTTGTGATGCATTTCATGAAGAGATGACTAAATTTTGGCCATATATCAATTGTCAAGTAGATACGTTGTTTGCAAACACTATAAAAAAATATTATTTCAGCTTCTGTTGATACACACACACA
Organism: Petrea volubilis; assembly: GCA_026212405.1. Taxonomy (NCBI): domain Eukaryota; kingdom Viridiplantae; phylum Streptophyta; class Magnoliopsida; order Lamiales; family Verbenaceae; genus Petrea; species Petrea volubilis. Next base: position 16,026,033 of record CM047884.1, read on the forward strand.
CACACAAAAGACAATTGTACTATGTTTTTTATTACTTATTTGTAAAAAAGTTAAAATAAGTTAAATTTTAAAAATAATTTTCAAACTATTTTATTCAACTTTCAGTTACTTTTTCAATACTCAACCACTACTTTTCACTTTTTATTTCAAGCATTACCCCTTTTACTGTTCAACTTTTGCGACAACTGTTACTTTTTCAAAAGTAAAAGTATTTACAAAGACCCCGATAATCCGACACATGTTGCAGATGTTTCTCGCAAGTATTCTCTGCAAGTTTAATGTCCTCAATTAAACTACAATGAGAAGTTAAGTGCATAAGCAAACTAGTTTTAGGATATAACTGGGATGAAAATCACTGACACCCGTATTTTACAGGCTATCATACAAAGATCTGTGCCAGAAACAGGTATGCATGACAAAAATGGAACTGCGGAGTTTTATAATATTGATGCTAGAAGTGCAAGAAATTGTGTTAAATTCAACACATATTGTTATAATACAAATATTACACAGATATATAGCATGTAAATGAAGTGCGTATAGACCGTGACCGTCTATGCTGACACAACTGGTGCGCATTCAAGGTAATTGATACTGCTGGTTTTAGTAACTATTTTGGTTCCTGCAAGATACAAAACCAACCATCACCTACAATGTTTCATGACAAACATAAAAAACATAAGGGATGAAAATACTTTGCCATCCAAACTATATGCATTTTAACACTTTGTAACTTCAATTTTGTAACACTTTACCATCCAAATTATATAATTTTCTTACACATTGTCATGAAATACCTTTTTCCGACAGAAATATTCCGCAAGATTCCATCAATTATATGGCAATCTGGAAAATATATATATAGTTTTGATGGTGTAGGATCCCAGAAAATGTATAGTTTGAAAGTAAAGTGTCGTATGATGGAATCTAGTCATAATATTATGTTGGGAAAAGGTAATATATAGCAACATGTAAAAGCCCTTATAGTTTGAATAGCTAAGTGTCAAAACAGGTGATCTGAGTGGCAAGCCGTAACGGATGGCAAAGTATTTTTGTTCCAAAATATAACAAACAAAATAAAGTACATGAAAAATACATACCTCTGGAACTCAAAGCTATCGAGGTATCCTTTGCAACTCCTGAGCTACTCGAGAGGAGGCATCAGCGACACTTTTTATGCTAGAACCTCTAAGATCCAACACAATTGCTTCAATTTTCGCCAACTCAGATGTACGAATGGATAGTATCATCGCATGTGACAGATATTGTCTACAAGAAAAACCAAGAGCATGCAGAATACGCTCCACCACCAAGTGGGATATATTACCTAGGCTCCCTGACTCAAGGAATGCCAAGACCTTGTACAGATTCATGAGAAAGTTCATGGTTGCTTCTCTAGGAGCTGCCTTGAACATCAAAACCAAGCATTCAGAGGCCAAATCTGCTACATTAACCTCACTGGACTTGCTCAGTTCCAACAAGACTCCAAGATTGCCCCCAAAGTCTACTATATCATTTATGCACTGTTGCTGGTCAGCAGAAATTTCACTAGAACCGTCGTACAAGAGTGTGGGTTGCTTGGCATAGATAAAGCCAGTCCTCGAGCTTAAGGACCGTAACAGGAAGGCCCTACATAGACCAAGCGTTGGCTCAATGAAATCTTCCATCTCCTTAGCATATACAAACTCCAAAAGATTTCCAATCTTTCTCACTACTTTTAATTGGGAGAGGATCTTGGTTTCTAGTTCAGGGGCAGATGCAAGAGCCAGGCAAAGCATTACATTGCTTACATTTATAGTCGAAAGATCACCAAGCAGAAATTCAAAACACTGTGAGACTGCTTTCATGTGAAGAATGTCTGAAATCTTTATGTAATTGGACTCAATGAGCATCACAAGCAGTTTCTGAGCATACATAGGAATGGGGTCTTCATCGTCAATCAAAGACGGGTAGAGAGGGAGGAAATGGACAGTAGACACAGACTTCAAATCTTCTGGCCTTTGTTCATCCTCTGACGCTTCACTTAGAAAAAGGACCATCACATCAAAGAAAATTTTCAAGCACAAAAATCTGGCATCACCGTCTTTGTTTCCCTTGTATAGAGCAGCCAGGCTGGGAAGAACCTGGCGTATGAAGATGACGGGGTTACTACTGATTGTGGTAGGCTCTTCTGAGATTGACTCCAAAACTCTCAAAAGAGTTATCTGAAAGTCATCCCTGCCCTGAAATCAATAAGAAGTAAACATCAGTGTGCAATCAATTATCAGATTGCAAGTTACAGGTTACAAACTCATAGGAAACCCAACATAGTAGGCCATCCTCTCTTTCAGACTTCAGTTACAAAAATCTACAATTAACGGAATTCTACTGTATATGATTGATTTTTGGTTGTAGATAAAGAAATTATGACTCATTTAAAAGTTGTCGCGTCCAGTAATTAACATATCCTACAAAAAGCACATGCCAAAACAAGGCAAAAAAGACTATAGTCAGAGGAACATTTTTGTTCATTCGCACTCCTAGGGGAGCAGCATGCTGACGAAAGAAAAGATTTGAAGATAGGCTTACAACAAAGAAAAAGACAACAGAAAAGTAACAGCTTCAGTTTTCAGTTATCTACCTGGAATGGCAATTCTGTCAGTTTAAGTAGATTTGCCACCAGCTGTAGAACCTGCGGAGTAACTACTGAGTGCTTAAATGAAGAGCTCCCTAGAAGATGGAGAACCACAGGAAAGAAATGAATACTGTTCTTTGGAGAAGATCGGCTGTTGAGAGCCGCAATCTGCCCGTGACGCCTGCCTCCCATTAGTTGCTGAATATCTCCAGTTATTGTTTCCAGCAAACCTGGTAAAGTTGACACCACAGCATGCACAAATGCAGCTAGACAGTGCTGCACATATTTATCTTTCTCTTTTGCAAGCCTATCCACAGCTGATAGTAATCTTGCATTACAGAAAAAATGTGAAAGACATTTCTTCCCATTTTTACAAAGTAGAGCCACAAAGAGGAGTGCCTTTCCCCTCAGGACTTCACTTCCCTGCTCAATAAGAGACACAAGATTTGAGACAAGATTCTTGTCCTCCATCAAGGGAAAAAAGTGGCGCCCAACATTTGACAGCAAATGGCTTCCAAGCATTGCCATGTTTAGAAGATTCAGGCAGATTTGCTGCTCACGTTGGTTGCCCTTGAATAGACTAGAAGCAATGTCCTTGAGCGGAAGTTTCTCAATAACCTGCTGAATGCTCGGTGGGCTGAAACGAACCAGGCGAACCAAACATGATCCGGCGGTGAGTCTCATGCTCTCTTGTTTTCCTGAGGCCCTAAAGATATAGCAAAGGTTGCTAATTACATCTTGGCTGGTGAAACGAGTGGCCCAGTATCCTCCGTGACTGGTGATGTTCTCTATTGTCCTTAAAGCATAAAGCTGGGTAAGATCATCCTCTCCTTTCCGTAAGACAGATGAGATCAAAGAAATTAAAGAATTTGGAACCTGCCAAAAGATTGAGAAAATTGCACTGAAATACAAAGACAAAGGCTATAAAGTATAAATGAAGCAAAGAGATTGGGTAACTTGAAAGACAATATCAGTAAAAGATAAAAGTAGACCGTTGCAATTATAAATTATGAAGATCAAACTCGGATATATGACGGCAAAGCAAGAAATAAACAGACCGTGCTAACATGTTCAAAAAGTCAAGGGAATACTGAAAGAAGCTAACCTGCCAGCTTGAAGAGGATCGGCTGTCTTTTGATGGAGATTCCTGAGGATTATTTTCCCTAGCAGGATCATTCAGAGTAGATATGTAAAAAAGCAACTCACCCATAGCAGCCATGGAAAATCTTCTTACTTTTTCCAATCTGTCTCTGAGTCCATCAGTTAGAGCACCCAAAATTCCAGAATTTGCCAAATCATCTCCAATGAAAGTGGAATGACGAATCAACAGGCCTATAAGTGATGACAGTTGCACACGCAAAGCCAAAGCCTTAGACTGCCTTAACATTTTGACAAGAACCAGCATTATTGGCCCATTGGTCAAAACATTGGCGGCATCAGCATTGGTGCTTAACATCTCAAGGTACCTAATGACATTTTGCTTCTCTCCGTTAACATTTCCATTCATGATAGTTACAATTCTATTATACAGAACATCCAATTTATCCTTTGGCATTTTCATAAAATCAGATGGCGGAATTGCATGAAATGGAAGAGAAGGAATTGCATCTGCTCCTTTATCAAATTTTCTGCTAGGCATTACTGGCCTAACTGAGAGATCAGATGGATGCCATAGCACCTCTGAGAGGTCTGAAGATGATTTCATTGCATCAAAGTCAAGGGCACGCCCAGAAACATCTTTAGACCTTGGAGTTTTCAGTTGAGGACTAGAACTCGGTGGTGTAGCTGCCACTGGGATCGCCTCCATGGGGTCTGAAGATGATTCATGCTCTTGTGCTTTCGAGTCATCCAGTACAGTTGTGTCAACCATATTTGATGTGTCTGACTGGCTTATCGTGTTGTTCATCTCTTCAACTTTCCCGTCATGCTTGCTTGGAGTTGATAAATTATCTTCAGTGGTGGAGGATGTATTGTCAGGACCTTCAGTTTCATCGTGTCCCTCGTCTTCTGTGTTCTCATTAAAATCGAGTTCCATATCATTGTTTTCAATTTTGACTTCTTCATCGTTCTTAGAGTTATTAGGTAATGGCCTTCGGTAGTTCTCTTTCTCATTTTCTCTGTGAAGGTTAGATTTTGCAATTCTTGAAAGCCTCAGGAGATTGACACCGCCCATATTATTTGAAGCATCTTTGTGCTTTCCATCAGGTACCCTGCCTGAAGGTTTGGTTTGAGTTTTACGGCCGCTAAATACACCCTTGATTGGTGTTTCTTCTCCTTTCACTCCAGCATTAAAATTCTCATCTTGCTTACTAGGCACTCTTGAATCTTTTCCACAAGTTTTCAGTGGAGTCTTGTTTCGATGAGGTTTATCTCCATTCCGCTCTGTGAGATGAGGTTCAGAAGACAGCTCAATCATGTTTGTGAAAGCAGGCTGAAGAGGTAATGTCAACGAAACAAACTTTGTTCTCCAAAAAGCATGGTTGCAAAGTTCAGGCCACTGTATCCTTTCAGCTGGATCTTTGATCAAGAGAGAATTTATTAAATTTACAAACGGACGGGTTGGAGATCCAGGAAGAACAGGAGTTGGATCAAAAATAATTGATTTTGCCAACTGAGTGAATTCCTTCTCAACAAATGGAGGCCTGCCAATATAGCACTCATATAGCACACAACCCAGAGCCCAGAAATCAGAAGCATATGAATGAACCCCTCCGTCTTGGAATAACTCAGGAGCCATGTAACATGGAGTTCCACGTTTTGCTTGTGGTAACTAGGCATGCAAGTGGAAAAATAAATTGAAGATTCAAGGGAAAACTAGAACAAATTATATCAGAAAAGCAAACATAAATCTAATTAAATAAATCATCTTAACAACATCAGCTTGTTGTTCTTCCTGATGATACAATATGTAAACTTAGAAACCCACCTGCGAAGAAGATGCCATGGATATGTCGCTCAATTTTCTAGCTAACCCAAAGTCGCATAGCTGCAGAGAACATTAAGGGGAGCTCTTTGTCAGAATTTTCAAGAACACCTGCAATGGGTTCCAGGGGAAGGGGAAAAAGTACCTTTGTATGTCCATTTTCATCCAGTAGAATATTTGATGGTTTTAAGTCGCAGTAGATAATTCCCTTCGAATGTAAGTACCTGTTTATGAGGCCAGTAATAACAATAAAACCATTTGCTTTGAATAATGAACCAGAAAGTCTGAGACAAAACTTTGATTCTTACTGTAGGGCTCTAACAAGGTCATGTGCCAAATCATGTATAGAATCTTCAGGAAGCTTTCCCATCCTGCCATTCAGCAATTATTATTTAATACTTTAAATTCCTAAGAAAGACAGCTTGTGTAGCATTCATCATGACCTCCCTCGTTTCATACTTTAAAGAGAACAGTCTTCTAATAATCTTATTATTTAATTGCAAAAGGCCCCGGGTAAAGGAATTAATAAACAAGATCACGAGGAACATGGATCTTATTCCCATTCGTATTCAGGACATAACATATTTAAGAGCCAAGAATAAAACAACAGATATCCTCCTGCATCTTGATGCAATCAAACAAATTGCGACAAGTAAAACAAATCAATCACCTGTTGCAGTAAAGTCATTAGATCTCCCCCAACACAGTACTCCAAAACTAACCACAAATGAGCTGATGTTTCATACCTACAATTTCAGTAGATATTGAAAAGGAGTAAGAATAGAGGATTCATTTTACACTAAAGCCATAATCAATATTTAGTATAATTGTTATCAATGAGAGGTATGTATTCAAACTGCCTATTTGTGTTGCAGCAAATGTTACCATGAGTAGAACTTGAGCACATTAGAGTGATCCAGAGTGTGAAGAATTCTCACCTGTATCAAAAAACAGCCAAAGAATTCCCTGAGGAAAAATCCAGTATAGGGGAAAATAGCTTAACATTTATGCATGCATTCTCGTGACATGTTGAACATCTTCAGAGTGGATTCCTCAACAACTTAACAGAAAACCAATGTTTGAAACGTTTGCACTCAATCTGACCTTCAGTCCAGTTGAACAGATCTCCATTAAATGGACGGCATGTGGCTCAGAAACTTGAAAATTGAATTGGTGCATGGGTTACCAAGTTCCCAGGCATAATTAAAAGCATTCTCCAATAACTAGAGGCATGGGCACCCAATGAAGTCAAGCATTTGCTCATTTGCATCTCTGCAAGTGCCGTAGAGAAGGAAGCTTGACCGTTTTGGGTGGAAACAGGCTGGAATGATTATTCGATGGTACAATTTTAAAGTAAGGAATGCAGTACTGATCGTGTATGCACATTTATAACATCACACCGTAGACATCACCATTAAAAATAAACCGTATAATTCTTAATGTGTATTTTAAGATCTGCAGGTTGCATATTTTTTTATCTGCAGGTTGCATTAGGGACTCTTGTCTTTGCATCAGACAATATGATATATTTTTACCCCCCTTCACTTGAAATGGAAAATGCCATAGCTCCAAAGTCACCGGTAATAAAATAGAAAAATATAGAACGTATAATTCCAGAACTCGTAGGAACTACTCACTTCCGCCCCCGCCCCCCCCCCCGCCCCAACTGGCCCACCAGGTCCATATGTGACCCAATGGGAGAAGGGGGAAGGGTCAGAGAAGTTCAGGCAAGTATCAATTTTACGTGATATATGGACCCAGATCAAGGAATCCTACAGGAATCAGCAAGTAAATGAAATTCAACAGCAACCCCCTTCAAGCTTAAATTACAGAAAAAAACATAAAATCAGCAGCTGCCCACTTTATTATTAGCTTACACAACTCAATTTGGGAGGAAATAAGTAAACATTACATAAAAAACCCACTTCAACAAAACCCATCTAGCCGGCTAAATCAGGCTTCAAATACACTTCGAAATACCAAATGCAAATGAAAAATGGAAGTAACTGCCAGAATGAAAGCTTACTTCTTGCAGAACCTTGCTCCGATGAGCTTTATCCACGCTCTTAATTGCGAAATACTCGATCGTCTTCTTCTTTCTTCCTTTATACACTGTCTGCCACACCGTATAATCGCACCAAAATTACGGTTAACACATGAATTTTACACACCTGAGATAATGAAGTTTCTCGCAGTTAAAACAACAATTGAATTAGGATTACCGAATATTTGCCACGGCCGATGGCTTCATAAATGTGGTAGTGATTCATGTTTGGGCTTCTCCAAATCTGAGGCGATCGACGTGTGCGTGTGGCTTTGTGTTTTGTGTGTGTGTGTGTGTGTGAGAGAGAGAGAGAGAGAGAGGGAGAGAGAGAGAGAGAGAGCGGGGAGAGAGAGGTGATTGAAATTCAAATTTGGGAAAAAGATGAAAAGCGGATCATAGTATATGCTGTAGCCAAACAGTACCCAAAAAAATTCAAATGCTTTCTTTTTTCATGAAATTACACTAAACTCCCCAAATTTCATCATAATTGCTTTATTAGTTCTTGAGAAATTTAATTTTTGGGTTAATGCCACACCGGTGAATGGATTTTTTAAGAGGTTAAGCACATTTTTTTATTTTTTTATTTTTGAAATAAAACACTTCAAATCAAAAAAGTTGTGTTAGGATTAATTTTTAGCAAAATGCATAAATCATAAAAAAGGCCCAAAAAAAAATTTTTTTATAAAGTACTCAAAGTAGCATCAAATAAAAATAATTTTAATTATTGTATTCAAATACAAAATTGATTGAACTTAAAATAAAAAAACTATATTGTAAAAAACTTCTATGATAAACACCTCTTTTTAAATTCATCCAACTGGGCCCTGATGATTTTTTAAGTTTAAAATTGTAATCATTTTAGTTCTTGAAGTTTAAATTGTCGCGTTTTGGTCCTTTATCTTATAAAAATAAGTAACACTTTAATTCTTTTAATAAAATTTTCAGCTAAGTTTCATCAAAACAAAAATACTTATATGAAAGACAATTTCCATCAAACTTGGCCATCCATTTTTCTTTTAAACAAAATGATGATAAAATGTGCTTTCAAATAAGTGTTTCCAGTGAAATCTCGCATAAAAGTTCCTCAAAATAATCAAAGTATTACTTATTTACAATATTAATTATAAAAACCTGACGATTTAAACTTTAGAAACTGACATTAAACCTTATGAATCATTAATGGTATTAAGCGTTAATTATTTTTCTAATACAATAATTGGGAATACATTTTTAATAAGTTGTAACAATTCTCGGTTAAGGCTGTGTGTACTTGTGTGGTTCTATTGTTCGAAAATATTTTCTACCCCTAGATCAGGCAAATATTTTTTTAAAAAATAATATAAGAAACGTTTATCATTTCAATCAACATATTTATGAATATATATATATATACTAATATCTTTTAATTATGATTTTGTTATAAACATATATTTTCTTAATTATTAAACTATCATAATGACAATATAGAAACTAAATGCGACACACTAATGCTAATGATAAGACAAAAATTTACATGAAATATATTTTATAACATGATATTAAACCAACTATATCTTTTATTCTTTAATACATTTTTTAAAATTTAAACTCACCACCCAAGTATATATTTTAAAATATTTTAAACTGATGATCTATTGATCTCGTGTAGGGATGGCAATGGGTAGGGTTTCGTGGGTTCCCGACCCGCTCGGAGCGGGGTTGGACCCAAAAAATCGGGTTGGGGACAGGTTGCGGGCCTATAATTATAGACCGCACGGGTTTGGGTAGGGTTTCGGGTTCACTTGAACCCAACCCGGACTAACTCGTATATGTATTTAGTATGTATAATATAAAATATATAAATAAATATAATTAAAAAAATCTTAAAAATTAAATTTGAAGTTGATTATTATTATTTCATTTGAATATATTTTATTAGATTTTGTGTACAATTTGAATGTTTTCTTTTATTAAGTTTCTCGTACAATTTAAAAATTATTGTCTCAATTAAAGTTATTACAAAATGAAAATTTTAATTATTGGGGCGGGTTCGCGGGTTAAGTTTGTGATGACCGGTACTTCCTTTTATTTTAAAACATTAATTAGATTATTATTTCATAATTATATGATCGTTTATGTGACCTTTATTTTATATGTAAATCATGTGATCTTTTAGGAATATGCTAACACATATATAAGTCAAAAATATAGATATAAAGATATACATATGTGGCCAATTATTTATATTTTGAAGTATATTAGGAATTATTTTTATGACATATATATACATATATGTATCTAACAAATACTAGTATAAATATATATGTATATATTCGAGTGTATATATACATACATATGAATTTATATTTTATACAAATATATATATATAATTTTTGTGCGTAAATGTACAGGGAGGTATACAATGTCATCTTCATGTCATTTTCATATCATTTTTTCTAATTAATGATACTTTACACCTAATTATACAAATGTATGAATCTTGTATATGTATTAATACATATGTATGGCTAGGGTTTTAGGTAGGAATACTTGTAAGAATCATGTAAAATTAGACTAACACCTTACCACATTAGACTAACACATAAACACAATTAGGGTTGACATGTGGACATAATAGACTCACATGTGTATGATCACATTTAATGTATAAGCCTAGTTGTAAAAGGTCCATTAAATGCAAGATGATATTTTAATATAATAATCTTATCTCTAGTTGAAAATACTATAAATAGAGGCCTCATTTCCCATTTTTCAGCCCACACACAAATACACTTACACACGCACACAGGAATACATATATATATAAATATATTACCTTCTTGAAACCCTTTTCACATATACAAATATATACATATATATATATATATATATCTTTATCGTAGGGAGATTAGTTTTCTAAAGTAGGGGATTACTTAATCCAATAAGTTAAATCCTTACTTTAGTAAACATATTATGTTCTATATATTTGGTTCACAATTTATTTATATGTCTAGCATGCAAACCTAGGAACCTATTATGCTCATGTATTTAGTTTCTCGTATGTCTAAAGCATGCTAGATTAAGGTTCTTATGTATATGCTATATCTTGACATGAAACATATCATGCGTCTATGTTAGGATATATTCTAAATTAGTCTCTTTTGCCCGTAAGTTGTTTCATTTAAGTTATTCAAAAATTATGTTGTTATGTGCCAACCTGTATTATGTGAAAATCTCGTTGTACATGCCGGGCCCATATGTGTTTCGGTGTTGATAGGGCTAGAGTTTGGCCGGGCGGCAATGGGCTTACTGGTCTTAAAACAGTTCTCGCCATCCATATCCTAATCACATCTTGCATGGACGGAGTATTTCATGTATTGGTTGTGGGTCGTAGGAAATTGGCATAGCCTCAAGATATGACCACCGGTATAATTGGTTGGACACCAAGATTGGTTGGAATTGGTGTAATATCGTGAATATTGTGTGGGAGTTATAAAGAGGTTATAAGTGTGATTTAAAGGCATTGGTATTATGTGAAATATGTGCTAAACGATGCAAAATATTGTGAAAATTAGTATTATGTTCACAAGGCATACACACACCACCATATGCGATTACGTAATGCTCTACTCAACTTTTATGCTTGTGTGCATATTTTTAGGGGAAAATGGTGTCGGGGATATTACAGACGAGGCTATAGGAAATTACGTTATTAATTAAAGGCTCTTAGAAGTATCATGTATTGTTTTGGAGTAGTCAAAGTCTCGTTTCAAAACATTGTACTTGAAAGAATTACGTATTTCGAAAAAAGGGTATTATGTGATCTTATCATTGTAGTTATAAAACATTTTGTATCCTCTCATATTTCCTTTTATATTCCGCTGCATATTTTATAACCAATGTCCGGGTCGTTACAAGGTTTGGCGGGTATGCGGACCGGGTTTGGTCAGTTGGGACGGGTTTATGAACCCGACGGATTCATCGAGTCCAACCCGCCGAGTTCGGGTCTCACATGAGTTCGGTCGGGTCCGGGCTCATCGAGCCTGGGACGGGTCCCGGGTCCACAAATTTCCGACAATTCGGGTCTCAAGTCTAGCCAAATTCGTTTCAGACCCGACCCGTTGCCATCCTAATCTCGTGATCATAAGATCTTCCTCTTGCCATGGAACCAGTTTTTTTAAGTTATAAAGATTCATAACTACAAAAAGTAACCATAATTCTACTACGAAATTAATATTTTTATTAATTGTCTCATCACTGTATATATAACTATTATTTATTGTTTATCTCTAACAATTTTTTTTTATATTTTGTAGTTTCCTTTTCAATGTTAAATATTTTTTCTCTCTCTCTCTCTCTCTGTTTTTCTCTTCGAGTAAATTATTCACCCATTCGTCTTCAGCTTTCTTTGTTCTGTTTTTTATTAAGTGTGTCAATAAATATATTAAATTCACATTTATATTTAAATGATTGATAAAATATACACCACATAAAAAAAAACAAAACAAAATTTGTAAGCTTATAAGCACTAAAATTTTATATGGACCCCCAAAAAAAAACATTAAAAATTTATTCACACATTGAGTGTACCATTATTACTAATCATGTCTGTATTATTATATTAATTGTGAGACTATTTAATTTTTTATTTATTGTGTTTAATTGTGTTTTTTCGTGAGACTATTTAATTTTTTATTTATTGTGTTTAATTGTGTTTTTATTTGTTGTGTTTAATTGTGTTTTTTCTCAAATATTGTTATTTATACTATCTATACTTAATATTATTATATAAAGTGTGAGACAATTTCACTTTTTGTTCGTGTGCGTAATTGAATTCTCCTACATTACCTTTTTTATTTTGTTAATACAATCAACTTATAACATCCTATAAATATTAACGGAAACGTCATATATAAATGCACGCACTCGCCCAAAGAGGAACGAGAGAGAATAAAAAATTTTGAACCTAAAACTTCAGTAGTGTCTATTTGAACTTCCACTGTTTGACTAAAACTCCAATGACAAATTAACCTTACTAAAATTACTGCAATTACAAAAAATTTCACACACCATTCTCTCTCCTCGCTCAACGTGTGTTTTTGTATTAATTTTTTCCTTCATCGGTCTCATTTCTTATATATATATATATATATATATATATATATATTATTGTTCTATACTTTTGTTTTTATTTTCAATCATAAAATTTTATTTTATTTTGCTTATCTTAAATTTAAAAATATATTAAAAAAAAGTTTAAAAGACTGAGTGAATGAGGGAAAATAGTTAAATATATTTATATATAGAAATTTAAGAAAAAAAATCAATGTCATTCTATCAAGTTTAAATATTTGGTTATTTATGCTATTATATAAAGAGGCAGCACCATTTATAACTACTTTTGATTTATCTATTTTTTTAGTCTATTAATTTTTTTTCGTTTATTACTTTCTCTCTCCTCTCTCATTTTACACAATCTTTTTATCTTTTGTCCCAGTTTTCTCTCACCTCCCTCACTTGCATCTCTATTCTCTTTTATTTATCAATATTTTTTAATATAATTTTTTAAAAACTCTTTGTAATTGTTTTCTTAATTTTTTATTTTAAACTATTTTATTTTTACTTATTATTAATTTCAAAAATCTATTAAAATAATTTAAAATGTTTTGATAGTATAAATGCTATTTAAAAAAATTAATATGTCACTATATTAAATTATTTTTTTATTATCACATGCATCAAGTTTGTTAATATTACTAGCATCATATAAATTTTAAATTTGTACATATATTGAGTGTGTTTGATAACTAGTATTTAATTGAGTGTATTTAAATTTGATTCGAGAAAAAAATAATTAATGGGCCAACCCGAACCCGGGCCCAATAAGCCCGCGATCCACGTAGTGAAATAAGTTATTCTGCATACGCCACGCGGGTCATGCAATCTCGGGTCAATATTCCCGTAGCTCACCCCGCCCCCACGCGCGCGTATTCCACGCTCCTATTTATAATACGATTTGTTAGTTAAAAAAAAAAACACTTTAAAAATACATTTTTTTTAAGGAAAAACATTCCCCCCACCCCACCTAAAATGTTGGAATTTTGTAAATGTATGTATAGTTTTAGGTAGACTAAGGGCCATTTGAATGGATTTAAAAAAAATACTTATCAAATTGTACTTTTTATGTTATAATATATATATATTTAAGTTAAGCAGTTTTGTATTTAAATACAATAGTTAAAAGTGTTTTAAAATATATTTTTATTTAAAGTTATTTTTTGGTAGCTTCTAAAAAAAGTCATGTTTTGCTTTTTTTTTTTTCTTTTTGCTTCTTTTTTTTTTATTAAACCCATCAATGTTTTTTTTTCAAAAAAAAAAAGGTGTTTACCAATCCAAACGGGCTCTAAAATAAGTTGAATTATCAAAATTTGACAAATTGAATTGAGAGGATTTAAGTGAGTTACTCTTTAGGGGTATGGAAGACAAGAAAACAACTTACGACTTGTAATAAATGTTTAATGAAAGTGTTAGAAGGGAGTTGTAGTAGTTGGCTAATTGAAAGATGAAAAATTAGTATGGAATAGATTTTGAGTTGAAAGGCCTTTAGTATTATTTCTCCACACAATGCATTGATACAAATGCTTTCATGTTTAGAGATCTCAATCAACCAACATTGGCATGTCGGGTTGGGCTTGATTTTTTATATTCAAGATCGATCTAATTAAAGTTCAATGAAGGCACATAGTTCCAAGTTCCTTGATCTTGGGTGTTCTCATCATCATAATACATCGAGAATGCAATTTACAATAAAGTATATATTTTTTTAACTGAAATTAAATATAATATATCATATATACTTCACATTTGGCAGTATGTTTATAGATAATGCATTATTTTAAAAAGTGTTAAAAATACTATTGTCTTGTGAATCATAATTGTTTTTGCACTCCAACTATTAAACTTTGTTTTTTAACTTTACACTTAGTCTTACAAAATTACCTGAGATTTGCAGTTTGCTTCCTATAGTCGCTTTTGGCGGTAGAAAGGCTATTGAACTATTGCATTGTTACCATCCAAAAAATTCTTTTAGTCTGCAACTAAATCTCGATTTAACACCCCAAGAAAAAAGCCCCTACAAAGTTTTTAAACACCAACAAATTATGGATGGTTAGTTCAACCTATAAAAATCGTTGTGCTGCTCCTCTAAACCACTTTTCAACAACTATCGTGATAAGAAAATAACTCTAAGGACAAAGTACAAATTTCATAGAATATTTATGAAAAATACAACAGAAAAACTAATAATTAGGATGTTAAAAATAACTATACTATTAGTAAAGAGTTTATGGAGCCTACTAATCACATTTGTCTCTTTAGTCTCTTTTTGGTAGTTATTTGACCCATTAAACTCTTTAATTAATAGCATATATATATATATATATATATTCATATATCTTTGGGCGGATTACGTTTATCTCCCCTAAGGTATACTCTATTTACAAAAAATACCCCGACCTATGGAAAGATACAATTACCCACCTGAATTGAGTGGGTAATTATAATTTATACTTAAAAAAAATAAAATTTCAAAATTACCCTTCTGAAAAATTACAATTACCCCCTGAATTGAAATGACTAATTTGCCCTCAAAGGGGTTTTTTTGTTATATTATACATATTTAAATATTTTTTTAAAAATTAAATCAATTATATAATATGTGCAAATAGTTATAAACATATACTTCAAATTATATAATTGTGATATGTAAATTTATATTTAATAAATACAAATACTTAAAAAATCTTATAATATTACAAAAATTATTTGTATGAATACAAAAAAATTATAATACATATTATTTATAATTCATTTTTATAAAAACAAAAAATTTCTTCCCCCCCCCCCCCCTTTTTCCTTTTTCCCCCCTTGTTTCTTCTAGCCCTAGGTCATTTCTCTCTCTCTCTCTTTCACACACACACACACAACCCATAGCCGGCGCCTGCTCGTTACGCTGTCCACTGTTCGTCCACCTTCCAATGCCACTTGAAAAGGGATCGAGAGAAGGGAGGGGCAGAGATCGAGAAGGATAGAGGGATTGAGAGATTGAGAAGGCAGGGGGTGGGGTGCGGTGGAGAGAGAGATCGAGAGGGAGAGAGATATTGAGAAGTGGGAGAGATATCCTCCACAACCATCGTCCGTCGCCCGTCCACTGTCTGCCCCCTCCAGCAGAGAGATTGAGGGGGGTGGGGGGTCAAGAGGTAGAGGCTTGTCTGCTTCCTCCAATGTACCAGCCATTTTGGGGGGAGAAGAGAGTGAGAGAGGAGGGGGGGTGGGTGGGTGGAATCTAACATAATAATAATAATAATAATAATAATAAAGGGAAAAAATTAAAAGAGAAATTGTAATAATGATAATAATTTTAAATTTAAATATGTATAATATAACAAAAAAATTTCTTGAGGACAAAATAGTTATTTCAATTCAGGGGGTGTAATTTGTAATTACCCCTTAATTCAAGGGGGTAATTGTAAATTTTCAGAAGGATAATTTTGGAAACTTATTTTGTTTAGGTGTAAATTGTAATTACCCCCTCAATTCAGGGAGATAATTGTAATTTTTTATAAGTCGGAGTGTTTTTTGTAAATAGGGTATGCTTTAGGGGAGGTAATTGTAATTCGCCCCTATATCTTTTATCTTCTTTTAAAAATATTATTTCTTATTTATTTTTTAATCTTATAATTATATCTTTATTTTGAGCTAATTTTTTATAACAAATTTAATAAAATGCATACATTAAAAATTATTTTAAAATATACAATATTATATAAAATTTAATAAATACTTTAATTTTATATTCATAATTTAAATATATAATTATATTATATTTTAAAATTTTTTATTTTACACACACATCGAGTGTGCCCACCGACTAATTTATATTTAAAAACCCAAAACAACATCAAAAAAAAAGTAGGGCACAAATATTGCTTAAATATCCACCCACTGTTTATTATTATCATTATGTTTTAATTTATTCAAACAAAATTGCTTTCACGTCATGTGGAGTTCACACCCACCAGAGCGCGTGGCCATGCACTCGAATCCATTAGCACCCTCATCAATCACCTTACATTTGTCAAAAACTCTGAAAATGATTAAAAAAACAATAAGACCAAGATAAAAACATAAACCCCTTCATCTTGTAAGCATTTTCACTACTAGAATCTTCAATACTCTCTCTCTCTCGCCCTCTCTCTCTCTCTAGATACACAAACAGGGGTGTTCTGAGGTAAATTTTGTTTGAATTGCTAGCTACCCATTTTGATGCAGCACTTGTTATAAGCAAATCTGTATGTAATTGTTGCGTTAATATATATGATTCTGGTTTTTTTTTATTTTTTTATTTTATGTATCAATTGTTTGTGGGTATATGGGATTAATCGTATCGGTTTAACTTTTTTGATTCGTATTAGCTTGATTTTCACGGTATTTATTTTTTATCGTTTATGTACGAGAATTTGATTTAAATTTTTCATGTTTGTTATCGATTAACGTTTTGATTGAAGATAGATTTAGCTTTTGAAATGATCTTTTAACGGTGGGCTGACTTTATAATTTACTTTCTGTGATCAGTTTAGCCTTAATTCGAGCTAGATAGTTTCATTTATTATTATGTTTTTTTCGATATTTTCATATCAGTTGGCAATTCGTTTTAATGAACTCGGTTGTGATGGGCTTTACTTGTGTTGGCTTATTGAGTTTTACTTATTAACTAATTTTTGAATTATGGGAGAAGGATTGAATTTGGTGGTTCATTAGAGATTGAGGTTTAGATGGAATGCTTTGTGAGATTGATATATATATGTGTGTGTGTGTGTGTGTGTGTGTGTGTGTGTACGCACATATGTGTTTGTGTGTGTTTCGGAGAATGAAAGTTGATTATCTTAAATGTTTGGTCTCTCTATTTTTATCACCATGTCGTTATTGTAATATGTGTTTTTGTTTGTGTGTTGGAAGTTTGTTGTTTGAAATGGTTGGTGGCTAAATAATCTGACTAGTTAAAAAAAAATTGTGTCGTTATTGATTTCGTAGATCACACACAACCATGGTGAAGGCTGTGGCAGTTCTCAGCAGCAGCGAGGGTGTTAGCGGCACAATCAACTTCGTCCAGGAAGGAGATGGTAATTTTTCATTTTCATACCATCATGTGCTGTGTTTATGTATATATTAAGTTAAAATGGATAATGGATGATTCCAATCTTGTTTCTTTTATGTTACTGTTGCAGGACCAACAACTGTAACTGGAAACATTTCGGGCCTTAAGCCAGGGCTCCACGGTTTTCACGTGCATGCCCTTGGTGACACCACCAACGGTTGTATGTCAACTGGTAAATTCTCTCGCTGTGCTTTTACTCGTTCGTCTGTGTGTGAAACGCTTGTTGGCCGCATCGATGTTGTTTTTATGTTTTAATTTTTGCAAAAAATTGAAGTTTTGATGGTTCATATTCCTGTAATTTTGGATTTGTAGGACCCCACTTTAATCCTCACGGCAAAGACCACGGTGCTCCTGATGATGAGGTTCGCCATGCCGGTGACCTTGGCAATGTCACAGCTGGACAAGACGGTACTTGCCGTTGCTTTTACAAAAGAAAAAAAATAAAAAAATAAACTGGGCACTTATCATTCTAAAACATCTACGTTAAATGTTTCAGGTAAAGCTTCTGTCAACATCGCTGACAAGCAGGTTAATTTTCTTTACTATCATCCCCTGTAAATATATCTCATGTTGTTTCTGGCTTGCAAGTGTGACGAGCTTCTATGGATTGTTGTTGTAGATACCACTTTTGGGACCAAACTCCATAGTCGGACGAGCTGTTGTTGTCCATGCTGATCCTGATGATCTTGGAAAGGGTGATTGTCCTCTGTTTCCTGTACCAATTAAATGATTATCGATCACATTAATCAGAAGATGTGATCAGAAACTCTTCGTTTCCCTGCTAGAAATGCAAGTATGGAATAGGACCCTTTAGTAATGTTGGTGATGCTAACAAGATGAACCAACTGCTGATAGATGAGTCAGTTTAAACTAGCTTTAGGCTTACCCTGAGGGTAGGCTAATATATAGAGAAAAACCGGGTGTGGAAAAATACAAATTACCTCTTAATATTTGGGTTTGTGTTACACACACACACACCCCTCTTTGACTGAGGCTGGCACTTGTAATACAAAATCAAACATCTGAGGGTGGTGGTTGTTGTTGGGGGGTAGGGGTGGGTGGGGTGGTAATCTGTTATTATCATACCATATGGAATTTTTGAACAATGGACCAAAACATCAGGGAGTGTTTTTTTTAAATAACCCCTTTTTTCTACATATGCAATGATTTGACATTGTGGGATTATTTTTCATAATCCATTCTTCTATCCTGTCTCTCCTTCTTGTCCACCCTGTTATGTTCTCGTCAATTGTGTGTGTGAACAATATCCTTTTTGAAGTTATCGTGTGTTTGAAGTTAACCTGCTTATGCTTCATGTTACGTGCCATCATCTCATGACATCCATTGTTGCTTCAGGTGGACACGAACTGAGCAAGACCACTGGAAATGCTGGTGGAAGAGTCGCGTGCGGTAAGAAAAGTTATTGATCAATGAATTACAAATAGACTTTCGATTTAAGTGAACTCTGAAAGTGAGCCATGGTTAATGCACACCTAATGATCTCCCTACCGACGATTTTTTTGATCATTTTGTGCAGGTATCATTGGCCTTCAGGGCTGAGCAACACCTATTGACACACTCTACTTCCTATAATGGCTTGCTTGTTGCAAAACCCAGACTCTGTAAAATTTGCTACGGGTTCTTAATAAAGGCTCACTTGGGATAGATGAGCTTCGTGTGTAGTTTTGAATTTTGACGTTTAACGCTATCTTTAATAAGATAATACGGTGGTTACCGAGCTACTCTTTCCTATTGAGAAGCTTGATATCGTGATGTTATTTCGTGATGATGTGAGTCGAGTGTTGATATGTATGCCTTGTTTGAGTGATATGATGACTAACGTGGTGGTCTAGTGGTTTCTTGACATTTCAAGAAAGTCTTAATAGTTTGTTGATATTTCAAGAAAGTCGCAAATTCGAATTTACTTGTGATGGGAGCTGGTGGGATTATGGTTGTGACATTTGAATGATAATTGATAAGCATGTTTAATTTGGATTTATATAGAGTTTTGAATCTTCTGTAGTGATGGGGAAATGTTATAGGAATGGAGTTGAGAGGGCAAATCGTATTTTAATTTAATTTTGATTGCAACTTTATTTTAATCTTTCCATGGGATAACAAACGATGGAGAGAGAGCTTTGGTATGTAAAAGCTCACGAACCTTGTTTAGAAAATAGTATGTTGTAGTGTTTGAATAAGTAAGATTCAAGTAATTTATAAGATATTTTGGGATTTTATCAGTTGAGGTTTGTTTGGTAAAACAAAGGTGTATAAGCTCTTTTCTCAGGATATTTATGTTATTTTATTGTTTAAAAATAAACCACTTGTAAGCTGTCCAAAATAAGTCAAAGAGTAAATTAATTAATTTACTTATTTACTATTTCTAAGAGTATTATAAGTTCTAAGTATATGTGTGTATATATATTTAAATTTGTAAGTTTCTAAACATATAATAAAGTGTTTTTAAAACCTTATGACGTGTTTGATCCTCGTATATGTAGTATTTCGCCCTATGTATAAGTTCATTCGATATGTTTTGGTTTGCATTTCAAGCTGTGTCGGTTAAAAGTACAGTTTGTTTTTCAACTTCACTGAATTTGCCTGTGAGGAGGTGAATTTCAGGGATATCAATTTATCATTTCAGATTTAAGTAGCCTGTATGCTTATTTGCCCTCGATTACAAGACACAGACACACACACACACAAACTTTAATTGAGTGTAAAATAATCCAGCATCACTTAAATCAAGCATACACTATTAACAAGATGTTTATCGCACGAAATGCTCATACAAAATTAAACAAGCTTATAAAATGCTTTTAACCGCGACCCTAGTATAGTTAAAACTTAATATTTTATAATTGAAAAAGAAAAAAAAAACAATAATTTGGCTTGGAATTGTGTAATCACTAGAGATCAAAGTACATTTGTTTGGGTCGGATCGACCCTACATGGTCATATTTTGGATCCTTCATCATAACATTTGTGGCTCCAAAAAGTAAACCATCACATCAATTATATGCTGCCAAATGACATTTCACTGTATGAACAGGGCCAAAACATTCATTTTCAAATGTCATTTTAAACACTAACGATGAACCTATCACTGATTTGAGTGGTCAAGAGTCTTTGGTGGGTCAATTTTTGGTACCTTGTAGGGATTCGAATCCGAATATTATACTTATATGCTTCTGAAAATGAAGCACGCTATGAGGATGATCCTCCTAATTCTCAAATCTAGATCAAGTTAAATTATATACGTATTCTTTTGAAAATCTTGAATCCCTCCACCCCACAAAAGAGAAAAAATTAGAAATATCTTTAATATTTTGTAAAAATTCAATCTTGCCCACCAAACAAAAAATTAGGCACCGCCCTTCATTGAGTTAGGTGGATGGGTAATATGTGTACATTTAAATCTATTTATTTTATTTTTCTTTATTTATTAAATTAATGTTTTTATATCACTTTTATATAGGCACTACTACAAGATGAACTATACAATATTGCAGAAAGTTATTGTATAGATTCGGTGTTTGAATCTCACTCATGTACTCGATAATCACGGTGAAACCACATTTTATGTACTATCTTGACCTTTACATGTAGGAACGAGACGACACCTAGTGCATACAAGAATTCTCCGAATATTACCTACACCTACCTTGTTTTTGTTTTTTTTTTTTTTTTTTGACAAATATTTAGGAATTTGGGTTTGGTTGTTGGGTATGGGTAAAATGGCCAAAATGTGTGAAAAATACACGCAAACAAGAAGGCGAAAGTACTAATTGACCAACCACCACCGGCAGACAGCAGCCATCATCCCCTCCCCACCCCAAACCCCCAGCCCCCCACCAAACCTCCCACACACTATATATATATATATATACACACACACATACACTGTACACACAGTTCACACAGTAGGTGCGCCCCGGAGGCCCGACCAATTCAGCTATAAATTGGACTCGTCGCCCCCTGCTATAGCGCCACCCAGGAAACAAGATGGAATTTGTAAGCATCCAAGAATGAATTTTTCTTTTTCTAGTTTTGTGGGTTCAAGTTATTGTATTGGATTTCCCTGTATTGTCTATGTGATGTGGGGTTGACCCTTTTGCCTGATTGGTAGATACGTTTTGGGAAAGAAAGTGATTGATTGATTTATTTATTTTTAACTTTTAAAGTCCAATTAACAGCTCATTCAGCTCATAAGGTTTGAAATCTTTTGATTTTTTGTTCTTCTAATTTCTTGTTTTGTTTGGT
>CM047884.1:16048571-16123571 GCA_026212405.1 Petrea volubilis
CGCCCAATGCAACTCCTATAGACTGAATATACAGAATGCAACTAATGGACCACGTATAGTTAGAAGAACTTTTAAAATCAACTCGACCATAAAAAATATAGATTCTAATGTACGCTTCTAACAGAGCTCGAGCCACTAGTAAGCACATGATGCCTGGAGTAACGCATGCCACTGAGCGTGCAATGACAAATTGGGGGCTCCCAGTTTGTGCCATCACCCAATATTTTTTCACCAATACTCTGAGTTCATCAATAGCCAACATTCCCCGGTCCGCTTCCTCATTTGAAACTCTTATGTGCATTTCTTGATACACCGACTCTATGTATTTCATGGCAGTTGGGACCATGATAGCCGAAGAACATAAGGTCACAAGCAAAACTAACATGACAATAGTGGATTCAATTTCTTCAACCAATACTCCTGCTACATTAGGAAAAAGAGTACTCATCTGGACATTATGAATGGTGACATTCACCATGATTGTAATCACTAGAATGCCTAAAGCAGCTACGTTCAGTATAATTTCATTACCCTCCATGGATCCCAGACATGTCATACAATTTCCCAAAGCAATCGACATAAAACCCAGGCTGCTGACCCACGCAAGTATTTCATTAATTTTCATCATTTGACTAGTCAGATCAATCGGTAGCTTCATCGCCACAGCTAATACTGTCAAGGAAAAAGCGTTGAGCGAGAAATACTTACACGGAAACCAAAGCTTTTTGCTTCGGAAGCCATTGAAGGCATCAGCTGCCATAGCAATCGAGCATACTGCAGAAGCTGCTGCAATATACATGCCTATCCATGGCATAGGCGATTCGAGCTCATCTTGTATCTTCTTGTCATTATCGTAATACTTCTCGTACCAGTTGATGCACTCTGTCGCATTAAAATAGTTGCTGCAATCAAATGAATCCATGGGACTTATCTAAACTATATTTCAATCTTTCCTCAGAACAGGGTTGGTTGATATTGTGAAGGAAACCAGTTTTTGTAGCTCCGAGACCTTTTCATGGTTTTTCTACTATTGCTAGTCCACTTCCTAATGAGAAGATATAGAGGACACTTGTAAAGGTCGAGGAGACTTGAAGAGGTATACTTTTTAACGTAGCATATATATACTTCAATTTGTCCAAGATATTATTTCTCGAGATTAGAAACATTTTAATCATACAAAAATTGAAGAAACACACACACACACACACACACACAAAAATCTTTGTGGCTGGCTAATTGATGACCATTAGATTGGGTAAAATGCGATACGGGTTGATTTTTAGTGAAATAAAGATAAAAAGACAATTTTATCCCTCTTTTATATTTGAATATATTAATTCAAATTTATAAAAATATATAAATAATATATATACATATATACACACACATATATACAAAACATTCATAAATACATAAATATACGTAATAGTGTACATGGTTTTTAGTAATATCAAAATATGTACTATAAATATGAGCTTCGAATAATATTATTTACATATTTTAAATCAATTATTATGAATTAAATAAAATGTTGAATTTTTTTAAAAAAATTACAAAATACATCCAATCAAATAAAAAATAAAAAATATATTATAGTATTAAAAGTAAATAAACTTTTAAAGTGCTTATTGATTTAAATTATTTATCATAAATTTGAAATAATAAAATAGAAGCCCATAATCATTAATTAGAGATAATATGGGCTCAATTTATTTAATTAAATTAAGCCCATAACCATTAATTAAGCGTTCCAATTCATCGTCAATCTTCTCCCTCCCCTTTTCCGCCGCCGTGAACTTTTCTCCAGCAAACCGTTCATTTCTCCAACAATCACTTGCTTCCAGCCCATTCCCGTTTCGAAGTTATAAAACGGCCGTTAAATCGCGAGAATGCCATTTGGAACGCCGTGTCGGTCCCATGCCACGTTCTGAGAAACTTATTAATATTATTGATAGAACGTTCTGAACGATTGTCGAAGGGGCTGATCACACGTAATGTCCAATAGAAGGGCCTCTGTATGTGTAATTACTCTTGTTAATTTTATAAGTTATTACAATTACTCCCCTTGAGGTTTGTTTCTACTTTTCAAACTGCCCCAACTATTAGTTATCCTTAGTATAGAAAGCCCCTTTATTTATTATTGTGTAATTTCAATAGATATAGGGGGATTTTTTGGTAATTGAGACAAATTTCAGAGGATTTTTTTTTTTTTTGTGTGTAATTATTTGTTGTTATATTTGTGACCCTATGTGCTTTATAGACTTTTCAAGTATTGTAGATGATTCGTCTAGTTCATTTGGTTCAATGGACATGCATTCCGTTGTTATAGGCGTGTGGAATATCGTCAAACATTCGAATTTTGGCAATGTGCATATATAGGTGGCGTCTGTGCGTATTACCAGAATATCATCAAGCGATTCGAATTTCGGCAGTGTGTACGTGTAGGCGATGTGTGTATATATTATCGGAGCATCGCCAAGGGATTTGAATTTCAACTGTGTGTATGTGTAGATGGTGTTTATGCGTATTATCGAAAAAGAAGTATTGTACACGATTTTGACAGTCAACTCATGTCGGACCAATGATTCAATGCCACATGTCCATCAACTAGTTAATTTTCTGAAATTTTTGCCCATGTTCTTCACATGTTTGGACAAAGACCAACCTGTGTTTATTCCTGTTCATTCGTCAATGTTCTAACTCAAGTATTGAAAAACCTTATTTCGCAACTGGTCTAGCATATGTTTAGTAGTTGTAGGCTTAAATACACTTTGCATCATTGAACTTATATCTTATGCCGCCTTTTTTTTTGCGGGGAGGGGGGGGGGGGGAATAAATATCTTATGCCGCCTTTAAAAGCTTATTTGTTATGTTCTATAATTCAGGGAATAAACGTGACATACAATATAATTCAACTACATAAAGTGTAATGATCCCTTATTTGTAGGTTGCGCCCACCTATCCTTCCCAAGTTTGGAATCAATCCCATCGACCCCACAAACCTAGGGATGGCAACGAGGCGGGTTGGATCTAGTAGATCTAGTTTATATTTTTAAAATAATTAAAACAATATTTTTTTAAAGAAAATTAATATTATTACAACTTTCTAAACATGAAAGATAATAGTATTACCAAAGCACTAATTATTTAAAAAATTTATGAACATATTTTAATTTTTGAAAAATTAAACATTCCTTATTACATATTTATTTGCACATGTTTTGAAATCATAGCTTAGGTTACGAATGTTATATAATTACTTTTATATACAAGAGTATCAGTATTTTTTTTATGCAACTATTTATATAATATGTACTTTTATATATGAAGTATAGATACAGTATCATAAAAATTTACATAAAATAATAAATAAAAAATATATAATAGTAACGGGGTGGATTCGGGTTTTAAAATGAAAATCCAAGACCTACCTCGGGCCCGGTTAGGAGTTTAAAAACCCGCCCCTCAGGTCCGGGTCCAATCCCGGACCCATTGTCATCCCTACACAAACCTCACATTAGTAAATCAACCTCAACTCCGTTTTATCTGCAAATGTTAGTAGACTATTAAGAGACTTCTTGAATCACATCACAAAGGTATTAATAATTGAAAGCAATGAAGTGGTCCTTCAAATGATGCTTGATTATTTTTTGACTACATTCCTATACTATAAGGCCCCATCACTTTGCTTATTGCTTGTTATTATCGCCATAAGTGATTAAACTCCATTTTATATGCGAAATGTTAGTGGATCACTAAGAGATTTCTTGAATCGCATCACAAAGGTATTAATAATTGAAAGCAATAAAGTAGACTTTCGAATGATATTTGATTATTTTTTGACCATATTCCTATACTATAAGGCCCCATCACTTTGCTTATTGCTTGTTATTACTGCTATAAGTGATGAAACTCCATTTTTTTGGCGAATGTTAGTGGACCACTAAGAGATTCCTTGAGTCACATCACAAAAGTATTAATATTTGAAAGCAATGAAGTGGTCTTTCGAATGATTCGTAGTTATTTTTTGACTACATTCCTATACTATAAGGTCCCTTCACTTTGCTTATTTTGCTTGTAATTATCATTATAAGTGATGGAACTCCATTTTATCTGCAAATACTAATAGACCATTAAGAGATTCCTCGAACCATATCATAAAGGTAATATGTGGTCCTTCGAATGATGCTTAATTATTTACTGGCCTTTTTCAAAAGTATGAACAGAAATAAATACTAGGAAGAGCATAAGTTCTTAAGGGTGTCCTTCAATATATGCCCATGTACAAATAAATGTTTAATTGCAAAATTAGCCATGTACATTGTGTCACTTGGTAATTTTAGTACACCTTGAATTTAACTTGACAATTTAAGACATTAATTTAACAAAATGAGGCAAATTGAGGACAAATTTCAACGGTAGTTGCGAAATTGATCTGATAAAGTTACGTGAGTTGCACATGACCTAATTAAATTGGGGATTTTCTATCTTTCGGTCATTTTAAACAGATGGACCCTCCTATTTTTCCAAATCAGCATATCTGCACAATCATAACACATGCCTTAATAATAATAATAATAATAATAATAATAATAATTTAACACATGAAATATCTCCCCCCCCCCCCACCCAACACACACACACACACACACAAAATATGTGGCATTTATTACCTTTTTTTTTTAAAGAAAAAAGGCATATACTGAGGTTGGGCACTTATGTTGATTTGGTAAAATGGGAGGCTACGGTCTACCTAGGACGGCAAAGAAACACAAAATTTTCAATTTAATTTGACCACATGCACATCATATGCCTTTTTTCGATCAATTTTTTAATTTCTGGTGAAATTGATCCTCAATATGCCATATTTTTCAAATTAAAATTTTAAATTTCAAATTGAAATCAAAGTGTACCAAAATTACTAAATGGGACAAAAGTATAGGTCTAATGTTGCTATTAAACCTACAAACAAAACATCATGAGATGGTTCTATGCACCTGCACCACTAAATATATAAGCTTTTTAGGGTATATTATTTAAGACAAATATTAGTAATTAGTTTAGAAAAATGAAGATAGATGACTCTTTTATTTTAAAGCGTTCTTTAAAGTTGTACAGCTTTTAAGAGCATATGTAAAGCCTCTACGGGGTGTGTGCATGAATAAGTTAAAATAAAAAGCTTTATATACTTTTCACAATTGCAGCTGTGGAGGCACTGAATGAAGAAAGAATATTAGTGACAAAATATAAAGTTAGTAATATAAAAGTTATCATCAATAATCGTATTAAATGATAATATTTTTAAATTTATTTAGTGATAATATTTTTTATTTTGCCACAATATGACTCAAAAGTGACAAAAATTAATATTTTAGATTCACTATTAATAATTAATGACACCCTTATAATGACAACTTATTGACGAAAGAATTGTCACTATAATTTTTGTAACAAGATTTCCATTATAACTAAATTATTACTAGATGTGTGTTACTAATTATTAGTGACGACAATTTAAACACTACCTTATCGCTGTTGACAATGTGTAAATCATTCTTGCGACAAATATATATATATATATATATATATATATATATTGTCACCAAATGTATATAATTAGTGAAAAAAATTTTATTATTACTTATTATGTCATCAATGATTTACTTATTTTCTTGTAGTGAAGCTTTTTACTACTAAAAAAATTAATTTTTTCGGAAAGTGTAATTTTTTTGACAAATATTCGATTGAGCAATTCCATCGTAAAAACCATTGTCGAAACCATCTTCTGACAACTTTTCAAAGGAAAATATGGTCGGAAAGTAGTCGGAAGGTCATGGACGGAAATCTATCAACTAGTGGTGATTTCCAACAGTATTTTCATTGGAATTTCAAATAGAAGATATTTTTTTCTTGCTTTTCCGACGGTTTAGTGTTTTTTCCCCTTCTCTTTATAGCTTTAAAAATTAATAAAATAATCATTATAAATGATGATACCATATTATTTACATCTAGAATTTGATATGAGTTTTAATTATTTAATGCATGAATGAGAACTAAAACCCGTTTCGTAATAAGATTTTCCTTTGTGATTGTCTAAAAATTAACATCCCCAAACTTCCTGATATAATACACCTTGAGAACTTTCCATGACTCCTAAGTATGGAATTTTTATTTTTTTTTATATATAAATATTTATAATATTGATTCCCCTCCCCCCACCCCCCCACCCACACACACACACACACACACACTCTCAATACTTGGAGTTGCCTATCTTTAATTTGCAAGGACAAAACAAAATCTATCGAATCTGATTTGGTGATTGACCCCTTAATCTATAATTATATAAAAAGATTTGATTTTGAAATCGTGCCTAAGTTTGTAACGCCATTATCCTTTATTATTATTTTTTATTTTTTTAGTTTGATCCAGCTGTGTTAGCAATGAAAAATGATTGATATTGGCCACACAAAAAATATAAAATATTATGTTGTATATCTACTTGACGAATAATTCCAATTATGGGAAATTTGACTCAATGGGAATCTTCGTACTTTGATAATGAAATATTTGATAATTAAATTGTTTTACAATATTTTATCATCTGTCGATAATTATGTCTAAGAAAACATCAAAAGTGAATCGGATGCACATATAAATTCTCGAATAGACAAGTGTAATTTTGTGTTCAAAATTTTCTGAACGAAAGAGGGCAAGTCATGAAAAAGTATAATTCTAGCCCGACTAAATCCAATTCAATTGAATCAATATTAATTATGTAATAAATATTTTACATTATCATGTAATTAGCATATAATTTAAGAAGGAGAAAATTTTATTTTTTGTCCTTCACGTATACATCTATTTCAATTTTGGTTCTTCATATTCTCGTACTTTCACATTTGGTCATTCAGGTTATATTTTTATTATCTAATATTATCCTTCTGTTAAATTTTTCGTTAAAAACTGATGGATTGGGGGGCAAAATATAACAAAATGGGGGCGGGGAATATAACTAATTTGTTAGTTTTTAATGAAAAATTTAACAGAAGGATGACATTGGATAATAAAATATAACGTGAGGGACCAAATGTGAGAGTGTGAGAACATGAAGGACCAAAATTGAAATAGGTGTATACGTAAAGGACGAAAAGTGAAGTTTTCTCTTTAAAAAGAGCAACTATTGCACCTGCCATATGTTTTGTTGAATTTGACCAAATTAGGTCAATGAGTTTTAAGATGTGAGAGAATAATATAAAAATTATTACTGATACCTATTATGTTGTCACTTGTCACTAATGTTATTCATTATTTGATAATAACTTTTATTTTATACAATATTGTTTAATGTCGATAAGAATTAATATTTTAATATATTATATTTACAATTAGTGACACCTTTACAATGACATATATAGTTGTCCCTATGACATATTTTAAGATTTTCTTTGTCACTAAATCGTCATTATAAGTGTATTATTCAGTGTTAAAGATCAAAATTTGAACACAATATTTGTCATTATTTACATTGTGAAAATTATTTTGATAACACAAAAGAATGTCACTAAATTTATATCATATGCGACAAATTTTGTATTATTACTTACTATAACTCTTTTCTTTCTTTCTTTCTTTCTTTTTAGTTGTGATGTATTTTAATAACTCAATAGTTAGTAGTGAATGGGAACTTTTATTCTATTCACTTTACTGGAATTTTATCGAAAATTTCATGCAACCCCATTTGAATGTTACAAAAGTGGTGGTTCTAGACGTTGAACTTGAAAATCATAATATAAAATAAATACTAAAAAATAAAATTGTGACAATATTATATTTAATTCAATGACTAAAAATATGATCAACGTAATATCCGAGAAGGTAGCATCTAATAAACCGAATTTTATCGCACTAAAGCTCGTTGAAAAGTTTAGGTTATAATATCAAGATAAGGTTAAATATTACAAGATTAGTATATGTTTATCAATGAAAAGGTGACAAATAAGATGCTGCAACACAATAGTGGGCATCCACAACTTTTATGCCCCTTTAATGATAAATTTCAATATTCGTTCCATGTCTTTTATGGCATTGTCAATGGTGGGAAAGTTAAAGAAAGAAAATGAGGGCATCAATATTAAAATTTACTTAAATGAAAATTGGGTAAGTTGCATTGCCATCCCCTTGGAAATATTTGAATTATCAATTCATCCCTCAATTTTGTTATAATTATGATGAACCCCATCTAAATTCGTATAATGATAAAACCTAAACAAAAAGCATAAAATGACATAGTTAACTCAATTAAAAGTAATGGAAAACTAATAAAATACTAATTTTTGAAAGATGATCTTGTGCTTCAAAATTTAGGGCATTTGAATAATATTTTTCATTGAAATTTCAACGGGATGGAGAGTTTACTAATTAAACAATAATCTAGACTAGAGTTCACAATTTCTGTCGTTTTGATATCTCAATTTTTTTCATTTTCAAAAAAAAAAAAAGATATCTCATTTTTATTACAAAATATTTGTTATTCTACAAAAAATAAGGCAATATTTAATGTTTTTATTTCAAATTTGCCATCACATATATAGCATTCATTGCCTCACTAATTATTCTACTATTTAATTTCCAAGACACATTTAAAAAGATTTTAAAATTTCAGTAATTCATTAATAAAGATAAAACTAACAATTATAGTGAACTCTTAAATTTACTTTAATCTTTGTAAAAAAATAAACTATAGATGTTATGAAACGAAGCTGGAACAGAGAGAGAGAGAGACAGAGAGAGAGAGAGAGAGGGGTGGGCATCGTAGAAATGATTGAAAGATGGAAGTATGGGGGCCCTATATAGAGATTTGGAAAGGCTATAGAATATTTTAATCTCTGTAATTTTAGACTTTCAGAATGTGTGATTTAACATGGGACATATCCAGAGAGGATAAAACGAAAACAAAACAAAGGAAAATGGAGTAGACCCGAAAAATTTGTCCTCCTAAAAAAGAATTTTTTTTTGTTTCTTCTTCTGGCTAAATTCGCTAAATACCCTTTTCAAGCATTTATATCCCTTCCATTGTATCATTTGTCCCTCAAAATCTCCAAATACCAACTAAAAAACCAAGCTTTTTATCATTCTTGTAAAACCCAAAAATCCCAGAGGGAGAGCCCTTTTGAGAAGCACAGTCATGGAGGTGGAGCAGATGCAGAGAAGTTTTCTTGAATACATTAGTTCTGTGTTTCGTGAGGTAAAGTAAAGAATTTTCATTTGATTTTTTTGGGATTTGTTTGGTGTGTTGCTGGTGGATTCTTGTGTGTGTGTTTTGTGGGATTTGAGTTTTTTTGATGTCTTTTTTTGGTTGAAATTTGAAGGGTTTCTTGGATGGTCAGTTTAGTCAGCTACAGATGCTTCAAGATGAGAGCAATCCTGATTTTGTGGTTGAAGTGGTGTCCCTCTTCTTTGAGGATGCTGAAAGGCTTCTCAATGACCTCACCATAGCCTTGTGAGGACTCTCTCTCTCTACACACACACACACACACAAGAGTGTTTGTGTGTGTTCTTATGTGTCTCTGTTTGTATGAGTGTGTCACTCCCCTTCTTTGGTGTGACAGTTTGTGTGTGTGTGTGTGTGTGACTGCGTGTTATGTGTGTAAGAGTGTCACTCCCCTTCTTTGGTGTATTAGTGTGTGTGTGTGTGTGTGTGTGTGCGTGTGTGTGTGTGTGTGTGTGTGCGTGTGTGTGTGTGTATGCGTGTGTGTGTGTGTGCGTGTGTGTGTGTGTATGCGTGTGTGTGTTGTGTGTCTATATAGTCTTGAGTCTATTGATGCAGAGATGAGCCGAATGTGGACTTCAAGAAGATTGATGCTCATGTTCATCAGCTCAAAGGCAGCAGCTCAAGGTTAAAAAAAAAGGCCCTTTTCTTACTTATATCTTAAGATCAACTATGTTAGAAATCATACTAGTGAGATAATTAGCACTTCTTGATTTTGATTATGCAGAAATGAAATCCTTAATATACTTCCATCTCGAAGTAATTATTCGAACAATTAAGCTAATTCTGCAAAATTTGATGGTTTTGGTTTGGTTTTAACAGCATTGGTGCTCAAAGAGTGAAAAACACTTGTATTGCCTTCCGCAGCTTTTGTGAAGAGCAAAATGGTGAAGGGTGAGCAAGTTTTTTAGTTACAGCTCCTCCTTGTTTTCCATCTTACTGAATCGATTTAATTTTAGTTACCATGAAAATAGAAAAACGGATTCAGAAATTTTAATTTTGAGGGACAATGATCGAATATTACAAGATATCAAATTCTAAACTTTAACGAAAATATGTATGTCATATAGACTTGAGGATAGGGGGCTACTGGTAACCATCCCCACCCCATCCTTCGCTCGGTTATTGATCCGGACTAATATTTTTGAATATTTTTTTTTCAGGTGTTTGAGATGCTTGCAACAAGTGAAGCAAGAGTACTTACTAGTTAAGACCAAGCTCGAGGCACTTTTACGGGTCCGTATTTCACCTCCCTCCCTCTTGAAAACTTACAAAAAGATGATATGCTTATTATTGCGCTTGATGTTACAATCATACACGAATATCCAAATTTCTTTTAGTTAACTGAAAACGTTTCAAATACATCGTAGAACATGACTACAGAAAGTGTGACAGAATATTTGAACCGTCGAAGTTGTAATAATTTTGAGTTGTGGCTTTTGATTTTACAGTTGGAGCAACAGATTGTGGCAGCCGGTGGAGCGATTCCAATGTTGAATGAATTTTGTTGAAGTGAAAGTACAATTATGTTATGTTAGTTTTCGAGGTATATTATTTTGCTGAGTTTAAGGTTGGCTTGAGCTTCGGAGGGTCTAAATGTGTACGAATTTCGCTCATCTATAAGTGATTCTTCAGCATCTTGTTTTGAATGAATTTTGTTCAAGCGAAAGTACAATTAAGTTATGTTAGTTTTCGAGGTATATTATTTTGCTGAGTTTAAGGTTGGCTTGAGCTTGGAAGGTCTAAATGTGTACAGATTTTGCTTATCTATAAGTGATTATTTTGTTGAGTTTAAGGTTGGCTTGAGCTTCAGAGGGTCTAAATGTGTACGGATTTCGCTTATCCATAAGTGATTCTTCGGCATCTTGTTTTGAACTAAATGTGTATGGATTTCGCTTATCTATAAGTGATTCTTCAGCATCTTGTTTTGAACACAAAAATTCCTAGGGTTCCTAGGGTATTCTTCATCATGGGCTGGTGCTCTCTCTCTCTCTCTCTCTCTCTCTCTCTCTCTCTCTCTCTCTCTCTCTCTCGATCCAAACGGAGCATAAAATTCTCTAGTAAGAGAAGAAAATATGATGTGGGAAAAAAATTGCGGATTTTTTCGGTCCCAATTGCTCATCAATACTCAGCGTTTTGCGCAGCTATTTTTAATTTGGATAAACTTGTCAATTGATGCTTCTCAGAACAAACTCCACTAAAATTCCCAATATGGCTCTAGTAAATGAATTGGGATAAATTAATCAAATCAATTGGAATAAGTAATGTTATTCTCTCTTCGTTTAACTTCTTGAATTACAAATAAATAAAAATGTAAAATGTTGTTCACCATACTCGTACAAGAAAAAGATGAAATGTCATATGCAGAGGGGCCAAATGAGTATTATAATTGACAAGCAAACAGGTTTATGATCACCATTCAAGAACAGGATTTGCTTAATCTACGAAGCAATTCCCACATTGACTAAATTTTGTTCAAGTGCAAAAAAATATTGCATTAACTGGTGCTGTTGTCGAAGAAATTATGTTAGTTTTTTGGTGGTGTGACATTTTGATTGTTCATCCAATTGACTCGTACAAATAAAACATTTCTTAATTTCATAACAATATTCTCTGGAAAAAGTCTAAACTGGCGGACAAGGGAAACGAAAAAGCTGGGAATTCATATAAGGAAAAAACAGACATTTATCTTTCTACATGCGACTTGGCACAAATACAAAAAATTTGACAAGGACTTCATCCTTCATAATTTGTGAAACTAAACATTTCTATTACAACATGCTGTAAAATAGATACTTACACGACATACAAGATTAGAAGTCTGATTAAGAGTTGCCAAACAAGCACTTGCTCATTGTTGTGGCTATCCGGCCAGCCCCTTGAGGGTGCAGGACGACTGCACATAGACCAAAACACACACCGACAGCTGCAATCGCCATGATAAGAGGCCGTGAAGTAAAAAACGTTCTTGCTAACATCCGGTTACAAGACTCTCTCGGCCTTTCTTGAAGATCAACGTTCATGATCACCTCTTGTTTTAAAAGTGGAACTGCTGGGCCATCATCTAGAGCCGGTGATGGCGTATGAAGCACCAAAATACTCTTCACCATTCTCTGAAAACCCTGAGAAGTACAGATAACCACCCTCAGTTCTCAAAACAATTTTCAGTTCGGATAAGCAGATAAAAGGAAGAAAAATTTTTAGTGTATTTGTCTATTGATTTTAGTTCGACCAGGTAAGAAATTTAATGTCCTCATACATCCAGCTCAAGAACATTCTAGTTCATAAATTGCATCTTAATTCATCAATAATATAGAATTATTAACCCATGGCATCAATTAGCAAGAAGATAGAACAGACACCAAACTAATCATGGAAATGTTAACTTTTCAGGCTTCAGTATTCAGATGAACTTTATCAATAAACGATAATCTGGTTGAATATTGGAGTATTAATGGCCAAGAAAAAAAAAATACGCCAATACATTTGACATTTTACCTGATTAGTAGCTGCAGCAACAGATAGTGGATCGTTTTGGGAGCTTTGACTGTAAAAATTGCCATCCAGTGCAGGCATCACATATAAATCTTTTTCCCGTAATTTCTGAGCAAGCCTACTTTGTGCAATATCCATATTATTCTGTAACAACCTCGTGTCAGAATCAGAAACACCACCAAACAAATTTTTCTCCATTGAATATTTCAAAGAGCAAAAT
Organism: Petrea volubilis; assembly: GCA_026212405.1. NCBI lineage: Eukaryota > Viridiplantae > Streptophyta > Magnoliopsida > Lamiales > Verbenaceae > Petrea > Petrea volubilis. The sequence continues at coordinate 16,061,558 of CM047884.1, forward strand.
ACTCTCTCCAAAACGACACACGACTCTTTTTCTATCAAGAAGTTCAATAAATGGCTGAATCTTTGTATCTGAGAAGATGTCAACTTTTGATCTGATATGGGTTTCTTCAACAACCACGCTACATCTAAAACAAACTCTGAGAACTGTGCTTGTCTTAAAGCAAAAACTTCACATGGAGGGTGTGAACAGGACAATTCTTGTTCTTGGGAGGAGAGACGTGTGTCTAATTTTTGCTTGCAACATCTCCATTTCTGCACAAGTTTCTTTGTCGCCGACAAGAATTGGGATGAAGTTGGATAAACCAGACTGGTTCTCAACCTGCACAGACAGCCCATTAATGAAAAGAACTTCATACTACTTAACGCAACTCAACTCACGTATCAATTTAATCCAAAAAAAGTTCCTTGTATAACAAAATCAAAAGCCAACATTGCCCCATATATTTCCCATTTTACAACACTTCTTGAGGAACCATATGATTCATACCACGTAACTAAGAATCATCGAACCTAAGAGCACAATATGTTGTCTTCATGGGAGTATATTTCATTTTTATTAACAAGAGAATTTCTAAAACCAGTTACAAAATACGGATGAAATTGTTGCAGACAAAGCAAAATGCAGTGGCATGCTGGATTCCATATGTGTCACGCACCCAAGTTCACAAATAAAAATCATTGATTCCCCAAAGTTTCTCGATTGCACAATGAGAAATTTTTTCATTTATGTTCGATAAAGTATTTGATTGGTAGTAAAGATACTTAAAACATACTTTTTATAGTTGATGTCAATGATATTTCATAAATCATAGATCGCACTATAAAGTTGACACCAAATGATACTTTATAAATAGTACGAATATCAAAATTCTGATGGTGTACAATAACACGTCTCCACACTTAGACCCGAAGGTTAAAAGAGTTGTATAGAATGCAGGATTGATACCAGTCGTGTCCAAGAGGGTAAAAGTGGGTCAAATAGAGATCTCACCTCGATAAAAGCAGGGCCAAACATATCCATATCAATTTGAGGGATGTATATCTTCAACAATTGATGATTGGCGCTGTTAGCATCTCCTGTCTCGCAACACAGAGTAGAAACACATATATTGTATGGTAGGTATCGTCCAGCAAACGAAACAAGAAACCTGCCATGGGCATTAAGAAGTCATCTAGGACCTCAATTTCAATACACACTGATAAAATAGAATATAAAGCGGAAGAAGAGGAATTGGCAATGTTATGTAAGATGTAAACATTACTAAAATAATGCTTGCAACACCAACTCTGAACCAAAAATTCCCACCTAAAAAATTATTTGATAGTATACAATACAGATTATTGACAGCGATATTGCGTAAATCTTTCCCGCAAAATAATGCATCATATCATACCGAAAGTTTGGTTGAAGTAGATAACTTCCGCAGGCCACGAATTCCATTGGCCTGCCAGACTCAAAGCAAGTGGGATAAATATAATGAAGCTTTGGAGCTTGGTCCTTTACTTTGATTTTGACCACTGAAGTTGCATCTGTTTCCATAATGATCAAGTAAAATGTTAGAAACACATTAGAGTAAAAGAAGTGGTCTTCAGTGATTATTTATTAAATAAACCCCACCCTGCAAAATCTGTTTCACTTCTTTCAATCCGCAGAACAAACTGTACTAGATTACTAATCAGTGACCACCAGAAACTTACAAATTTTCCAGACTGGTTTTACTTATTAATTATTATGCAGCTCATATCCAATTAATTTATTAAGCAGCCATGCTTTCTAAAGTAGGATGTTAGCTAATTGGGTCATAATTTATTCTTCATTGTCACATATTTTATGGCTTATGAACTTAATAATTTATGCAGAAAGTTATTTGATAATGAGTTGTTCATTATTCGAAAGTAATCCTGTGCTCAAACAATTAGCTGATGCACTTAATAACATGTATACCAAAAAGGCTGTAAGAACTAAGAATGTGTGTGTGTGTGTGTGTTGGTGGTGTTAGTGGTGGTTTGGGGGGAGGGGGGAATTCAAAATGCTCTAAATCTCAAGACAGTTTTCACAAGCAAATTCCTAAAAGAATGAAAACTACTCTATCCATCCCAAATTTATTACTCTTATTTCCTTTTTAGAATGCTTCGCAACTAAGTTCCATTTAAGATAAAAAATATTACCTTCCCACTAACACTAACTGATGTTTAACACACTAGCTCGGAACTACTATTTCAAAGGTCAAATGCAAAGATACTCAAAACTTTATCTTGTCAACATTCATCTAAAGCTCAATGCCAATTCAAAAAAGGATAATAATTTTTCAGCACGAGACGTAATCCAAATGAGAAATGTAACTTGCCTTATAAAGTATAAAATGGTGATTAATAGCCAACTGACCTTTTGTGACACGAAAGATCATGTCATGTAGATAAACATGCATTGTGCCTCTTCCAGACAACATGCTTCTTGGCGAGGCAACAAGATCTTTGATGCTTAGAGCTGGTTCCTCCAATAACTGCTGAATGTGAAGTTACCAAGTAATTAGAACCACAAAGAATTTATAAGGCCTTGATTCTACCAAAAGGTTAAAAGCCATTAAATTAATATAGATCAAGAAAAACAGAAAAGACAAAAAGTCACATAACTAATTTGATGCATTTTATCCAAGTTATTCATTGCTCAACTAAGGACAGAAAGTCAAGTCGCTAAATTTGATGCATTTTATCAGGTAGTGAGTTATTTATTGCTCAATATGTCTGCAACTGAAGATATAAAGACTAGCAACTATCACTGATTCTCCTTATTGAGGATCATACAACTACAGCAATCAACGACCAGTATATTCATAAACAGAACTTCATCTGATCTTTAGGGTACAGCCGGAAGCCTCTGCACATATTTAACACGCTAACTTACACAGTTTAACAGATACTGGACATGGAATAACATCATCTAACGTGTTAACACTACTGAGGATAAGACTGTCAGAGATCCAGAATACCTTAAACCACGCTGACTTTGGCATTGCAATAAAAGCTGTCAAGATTGTACAGCCAGGACGGATATACCCCTCCAACTCAACAGGCATGCTCGCCAACCATTGAAATATCTATAAATGTGAACTCCTCACACATCATTAATATAAATAAACATTTATTTCTCTCCATTGTATACTAAACTGCAATAATAACGTTTAGAATACTTGATGTCGAAGTCGTCGAGGAAACTCTGCTGGATTCCAGTCATAGAGCTTGAAGGAGATCCGACCGGTAGGGCACTGCAATACATATCAACGGTGCAGATTAACCTAAGCTAGACTCACTGAGGAACCCTGTGTAACAGGAATGAGAGACAGAACACAACAAGAGTGCATGGAGCATACCACAGAGGAATAAGTACTCTTGTTGTCACAGTAGGACGGAGAACGTTTATATTTTGGATTCTGTTTATCCCCATCCATATGAGTTTCCAATGAGCCCCCAAATGATAAAGCACTATCACTTTGGATATTGTGAGAACCAAGTGTAGAGGCATGTCCATCTGATTCCAATAATATTTCTGTTTCTTCAATCTGACTGCTCACACATATTCCTTCTGGACCATCAAAAATTCATTAGGATAGCCAACCACCTCAAGGGGCAAATTAGCAGACACGAAACTTTAACTACAAGCAAAAATACAGAAGGGTAACAATAACTTCCTCCAATTGTTCAAACTTAGAAAGATCAAACCCGTTGGTATATGGTTGTTATACCTTTTCCAGTGTCATCATCACCACTGACATCATCCACCAATGTAATCTGTTGAGATTCCTTTTCCATGCCTTCTTTAGAATCATTAGGCTTCTGCGACGTCTGTTATTGTGTCGTTCTAATTTCCTCCTACAACTCCGTTTGCCCTCATCAAAATCTGACAAGACATGAAACCTGCAAGAGGTTGTACATATATAAGCATGATAATCCAAGAGCAGTTGATAATCCAAGAGCAGTTAAGTGCCAAACCCATTTTCAGCCATAAAAATTCATGCAAAATGCAGCGTGTTTTGCTTTCGATAGAACCAAAATGATAGGTAAGGCAGTTAGGGTACCGACATTAAGACATCAAATAAACATCTCAAACAACAATTCTATAGCTAACTTTAATCATTTCCATAAAATGCAGTAACCTATTCACAAAAAATAAAGGATCAAACTCTGAAAATTGCACGTGATCAACTCAAAGAAGGCAACCTACAATCATTAGTAAGCATTGACCAATCATTCAGGGATCAAACCAATATGTAAATGTACTATTATCAAAAAATCACCGGTCTTTTCGTACTGGTGGGTAACAACTTGATGAAGGAAACAACACGTAAGCAATAAGTCCCCCATTGACCGATCATCCAAACATCAAAAATAACTTCTACATAAGCCAGCAGACAAGACTGTGTGTGTGTTTGTGTGTGTGTGTGTGTGTGTGTGAGAGAGAGAGAGAGAGAGAGAGAGGGAGTCTTACTTTCCACACTGCTGGCAATATCTCTTGCTCTCCCCCTCAAGCATCACAGCACTCGCATTGGCGCACCGCAAACAGACCCGGTGCCGTCTATGATACCCTTTAAGCTCACTAATATCAGCCTCGCATCCAGGCACCTGGCACCGGGCCCGTGCCCCGCCCGGAACCCTCACCATCCGGGTGCGCTTCTTACCCGGAAGCACAGCCTCCTCCTCCTCCAACTTCTCATCCAATTCAGGGCAGGCGCATGGGATCCTACCCGCCAAGAAGTTCGAACACACCAATCTCGGGTCCCTTTTCCTGACCCGCCCCGGTTTCTCCGGGCCCGAATTCTCGGATGCTGACTTTGGGCGATCTCGGACTCGGGCTCGGGCTGGGGAAAGATATGCTAAGATTTTCATCAAGGTTGAAGTCAAGGAAATCGGACCAGTCGAAGAGGGATGAAGAAGTGGGGTCATCGGAGGGAATTTGGGGTGCGGCGGCGGCGGAGGAGGAGGGTATGTCAGCGATTCTGGGTTCGCTGTCTGGAGCTGGGATTGTGGGTGGTGGGTTTTGCTGCATTTTTTTCAGCAACTCTTGGGATTTTGAAGGAGGCCGAGAAATGGGAGAAAGGGGGTTAGGGGTTAGGAAATTATTCTCTGTGTGTGTGTGTGTTTTTTTTTGAGAGATGGAAGGGTCAGACTTCAGATGGAGGGTGGGATAGGCGTGGGGTAGGGATGGGGTGGGGGTGGTGGTGTTAGGTGGTGGCACGAAGACGTGAGATTCTTGTTGAGGGAAGGGGGTGGCAGGGGGTGGTGGCGCAGCCAGACTCCGTGTGCAGTGTGTGTGTGTGTGTTTTCGTTTGGGAATAATTGATTGATGGAGGACCAAATTCTGCATACTTTTCGTCTTTTTCCATTAATTTTTCTTTTGTTTTTATTATTATTATTATTAAGAATAATTACATTGAGCTACCTGAAAAATGACTAAATTACAAATTAAATCTTTAATTTTAAAAATTATCTAAATAATTCTGATTTATGTATACTAAATTGTAATACTGACAGAGATGTAAGAAAGATAAAAATGCCCCCAAATCTTTATTATTGAAAAAATGGATAAATTACACTAAATTACCTTAAGATTTGATAAAATTATAAATTTAACTCCCAAATTTCAAAAATTACCTAGATAATCTTAAGGTATACATATGCTAATTATAATGCTAACGTGGATTTGATAAAAACAAAATTCCCGCAAATCTTTTTGTAATGAATAATGTTTTTTAATAGTTTAGTATTTTTCATCGAGAATGGTACTTAAGGTATCATATATATATGTTGTATTACGAAAATTAATTAACTTTTATTTAGCTTTTCTGAAAAAAATTCTCAATTTTTCAATGCGAATTCTAAGATTTGTATTTTTTTTTTTTTTTGCTTGGTTATTAGCGATTATATTTGTTAAGTTAATATAAAGTATTACAAAATAAATCTCGTGTGTTTCAAAATATTACGAAATCAACTCTAGACAATTTATAAATTTTGGTCAACTTTGACAAAATGGTAAAATAGGTCAAATATGATAAAGTTGAACAGTTTCCGTTAAAAATCCCAACGACAATAACGGAGGGTTCAATATGTATAACGTTTGCACACCTCAAGATTATTTAAGTAATTTTCAGAAATCGAGAGTTTTATTTATATTTTGGCCATACTTTAGGGTGGTTGAGTCTAATTATCCCTTATTGGTATTATTATTGTACTCTTTATGGTTCCAAAACCTTGCGTACGTGTGTGTGTTTTGCACAGTAAAATGTGATGATTTTGTCCAACTTTTGACGACATTCTTGTACAAATTTAAAACCAAATAAAATAAATTCGTTGCAGAATAAAATACTTAATGATATATCTAAATTCTAAATAAAATATTGATATGTTTGAGTAGAATGTGAGTATAGATATCAACTCCTCAATTTATCGAATACATTCTGAAATTGAAGTGTGAACAATTTGTTTAAAAAAGATATCAAATGATTGGGGGCATAAACAATTCGCTCAAAATAGAAATCATATTATTGTATTTGCATTCTTTATATTTTAAAATTTAGTTGTATGTAACAAGTATTAAAATTAACCACAATGTGATCGACCACTAAAAAATTAAGATGTGACTTGACAAGTATTAGAATCAATCACGAGGTGTTGCAACCAAATTATTGCACTAGTGTTCTTTATATTTTAAAATTCAATTGTATTATCGTAATATGACAAGTATTAAAATCAACCACGAGATGATCGACTACTAAAAAATTAAACTTATAACATGACAAGTATTAGAATCGACCACGAGTTGTCGCAATTGCGCACATAAGCTCGTTGAAAGCAAGAGTGAAGGTGGTATTTCAGCTTTTGTCCATTGAATGCCCCAAATATTCAAGTGGTTGCATTTGAGTTCTTTAGTCCAAATTTATAAGAATAGAATTTAATCTTTATTTATCCAATATGGGCTATTGTAGTACGTTTTGTAGTACTTATAACTTGTAGTAATAATTTTGTTTTTGCAAATTTAATTGAACGAATTACAGATTTTATTTAAATTCTTTAACATGAGCTAGACATTTTTTTTTAGTATATGAGATTATAAAACACAAGCATTTTAACTTATATAAATCAATCTCATGAATTTTAAAATGAGTACACCACAATAACTTAAAATTCTAGCCTATTGCAATATATTAAGATGTTTTAAGAATATCATGAGTTTGGGCAAATAATACCTGCGAAATACAATATTGTTTAATCCTAATAATTATGAATTTATTGAATGTACAGGACTATTGGTGTAAGCAAATCGAATTGAATCAAGTAATTCTTGAAACTTAAGGGATAAAAACACATAACTCCTAAATTATATTGTTTTTTACACATTGCATTTTATTGTTTGAACTTTACATTTTTCACACTTAATCTCCTTAGGTAATTTTTCGGCAACAAGTGACTTCTCACATAATAAAACGTGTCCTATTTCCATTAATTTTCGTTGCCAAAAAATCATAGTTTTGTGGGTTAAGCGTTTATCCCGAAACTTAATTTAGTTCTTTGTTGGTTTTGAAAGTTCTATGTGATATTATAATTTGATTACTAAAATATTTAAATTCAAATAAAATTTAGGGATAAAAACATTTTGCCCCTCAAATTATAGTCGATAAAAATATTTTTTTCATTACACTTTAATATTTAAATTACAAAGGATTTGCACGCTGCCCCCATGGCTATTTTTCAATCAAACCAAAATTAGCAATTATTGTACCATTGCCATAAGAGAGATCCTTCTACTCTACTACTAGAATCATCTGGCCACATTAAGGGGGGAACCCTCAGTATAATTTTTTAATTTTAACAATTTTATTTCAGTCAAAATTCACCTTTAAAATCATTAGGTTACTGCCATCATAACTTTTCGGCCATCATTTTTGGCCGAAATATAGTTTTAGGGAATGAAATGCAAATTCTATATAATTTCTATGATAAAGTGTAGTGGAAAAATAAGAATTTAAGTATATAAGCAACCATATTTAGAGAACGAGTATTTTTGTCCTAAATCTTAAGAAAAGTTCAAGTGGAGCTTGACAATTGACATTAGTTTGGACTTAGGCTTAGTTTGTAATATAAAAATTAGTGGCAAAGTCGCTTGGACTGTGGCTTGGTTTTTATTCCACTTTCATTATGACTAAATGATTTTTTTTGGACCAATCATCATTCGACAACGTAAATTGACAGCTACCCCCTTCTTTCTCTGTCGGTCAAAAGATTCCTCTTGTTAAAATATCTAAATGTATTTGACCTGAAAAATTCATACTAAATTTTCAGATTCATGACAAAAAATTAAAGTAAAATAAAATAAACCCAACTTAAAAACATTTTCAATAGATGTCCAGGGTTCAGGATTTTTGATCTAATGAATATGTACTATGCCTTAAAGATGTGTGGAATATAACGCTAGAACTCGAAGCTTGACAACGTGTGTACATGGATAATGCCTGTGCATTGTCAAAAGAAAAAAAAATACTTTTTCAATAGATAAAGAATGAACTTAAATTCAAAGTAATTTAAGATGAAAAAAATTCGAATTTTATTTTAAGGTGCTAAATACTAATAGGATGATAAAAAAAATATAAAAGAGAGAGACATGGAATGAGCATATTTTTGTCTAAATATTTCACCGAAGAGAGGTAAGTGTTATATTTTGTAGTTATGGGGGTGTAAATAATACCAATGGCACAAATCAAGGGCAAAATTGGAACTCTCTGGCTTTGCATGAATCATCAGCTTACCACGAGCAAAATAGCCATAATGCCTAAGCAAGCTCCGAAAATACAAGCATTGAAAAAATTGCATAATTAAATATTGGGATAATTATATTTTACACCCCTAAATTATATATATTCCTACGTCTAGTTTACCCGTGAACTAAAATATGCTACAAATCAGTCTTCGGGGTACTATAGATATTATAGTTAGGTTTAATACCTTTTCTATAATTACGAGGGCATATCATTATTTGTAAGCAAGTATGGGTTAAATGTGATATAATGTATAATTTAAGGGTATAAAGTGCAATTAATCGTTAAATATTTCACATTGAAGTAGTTAATGGGGAGGTGATTGTTTAATGTGTTTGTAACAAAATTGAATTGTCTTTGTAGGAAATGCAAGGTGAAGATTCATTTAATGCCCCAGTTAGACTTTTGTGATTATATTGTTTTGAAAAGTCTTCAAATGAAGTCTTCAAATGTCTTTCGGAACGAGGGCAATTTTTTCCGAATATTTTAGAATATACAAAAGTTAATTTTATAATTAATGGAAAGGTATTGAAGCTACAAAAACTGGCTTCCTTCACAATATCAACCGACCCTCTTCTGAGAAAAGATTGAAATTTTGTTTAGATAACAAGTCCATGGATTCATTTGATTGCAACCAACATTTAAATAGGGCATGTATATTGCAGCAGCTTCTGAAGTATGCTCGATCGCTATGGCAGTCGATGCCTTCAATGGCTTCCGAAGCAAAAAGCTTTGGTTTTCGTGTAAGTATTTCTCTCTCAATGCTTTTTCCTTGACAGTATTAGCTGTGGCAATGAAGCAACCGATTGATCTTACTAGTAAAATGATGAGAGTTAATGATATACTTGGCCGGGTTAGCGGCTTGGGTTTTATGTCGACTGCTCTAGGCAATTGCATGACATGTTTGGGATCCATGGAGGGTAATGAAATTAAACTAAACTTAGCTGCTGTGGAATTGTCGGAAAACACAAAATTCACAATTTAATTGGTTCATGTGCAAGTTATGTGCATTTTTCCAATCAATTTCTCGATTAAAATTTGTCCTCAATGTGCTATATTTTTCAAATTAAAGTCTTAAATTGCCAAATCAAAATCAAGGTATACCAAAATTACTAAATGGCATAAGGTACAAGACTAATTTTACTATTAAACCTTTCTAAAGCAATAAAATCTTTTGCAGATGATCTTATCATTTGAACTTCCTTTTGCACTCATTCCACTTCTCAAGTTCACTAGTAGCAAGACGAAGATGGGGATATATGCAAACTCACTTTCAGTAAGAACTCATGATTTTGTCTAATTTTATGTTCTCTAGCCTTTTCGGTAGCTAATAATTACCGGAACCTCCTCTGCAACTATGCACAATTATACTTCTCTCCCTTTTTAGCTACAAAATTACATATACATTTGTAACTTTTGTAAAATCTTTTTGAAACTTGAGTTAACAAGTCTCTTGTTTATCCAATAGGTTTCTGCCACCACTTGGGTCATCGGCTTCTTAATTATGGGCATAAACATCTACTACATCGCGGAGATGTTGGTCTCTTGTCTTCATTATAGCAATCTCAGCATTGTCGGCATTGTATTATGTGGATTGTTGCGAGTCTTGGCTATGCTCGTATATCTAGCGAGCATCGGTTTTTTGGTCATCCGGAAGAACAAGGAGGGGACCCACCTTATCACGCTAACAACTTCTGAAAGTCAAGACAAGGACAATGACAACTTACCTAGAGAAGACATAATAAATATGCAATTACCTCAAAGGAGGACTAGTGATGATCTTGATTGAATATCTCTCTAGTTTAGTAGTTTAGCATGCTTGCTTACCTAGTTTAACTTAGACACCATCTTTTTGTTACCAAAAAGTTACAATATGTACATATAATTGTGTAGCTAAAAGGGGAGATAAGCGTAATTGCGCATAGTTGTAGAGGAGGTTCCGGTAATTATTAGCTACTGAAAAGGCTAGAGAACATAAAATCAGACAAAATCTTGAGTTCTTACTGAAAGTGAGTTTGCATATATCTCCATCTTCGTCTTTCTACTAGTGAACTTGAGAAGTGGAATGATTGCAAAAGGAAGTTCAGACGATAAGATCATCTGCAAAAGATTTTACTACTTTAGAAAGGTTTAGTAGTAAAATTAGTCTTGTACCTTGTGCTGTTTAGTAATTTTGGTACGCCTTGATTTTGATATGGCAATTTAAGACTTTAATTTGAAAAATGTAGCACATTGAGTACAAATTTAATAGGAAATCGAGATATTGATTGGAAAAATGCACGTAGCTTGCACATGACCCAATTAAATTGGGAATTTTATGTTTTCCGACCATTCTAAGCAAGATGTTAGCCGTTATGTTCTGCTACTTGAACGTGAGGCAGGACTGCCTGAGAAGACATTGAGGAGCATATGCAATGAAGTGGATAAGCTGATCGAGGTAGGTGAAAAGAAGAAACCCAATAACCTAATCGAAATTTTGAACAAATATGTGAACTTCAATGGGGTGAGACAATTCGATAGCAAACATATTCAAAGCTTACATTCTCAAGAACCTCCTAACTGCTGGTCGTTGCCAATAGTGACCCTGGCAAGCATCGTTATTGCGCTTCCCAATATTAGGGTCGATACATCTGACAAGTTATCGAAAACCGTGGGAGAAGGGCTCTACTTGTGGAACTCATAGAGAAAGCCCTCGAAAAAAATGGAAAATTGGCAAGCATCAGAAATGCAACATATGTCGTTTCGGTGGGAGTTGAGCTATATCACAAATGGCAAGACATTAGTCTATGGAGTCGAAGCTATAAAAAATTGCGTCAAGAATCGTAAGATACAGCAAAAAAGATTGTGATGGATTTCAAGGCAACTGTGAGAGATCCTCTGAGTTGGCCACTTAAAGTCAAAAGTCATAGTTGCTAACTCCATGTACCAGATAAGCCAAACTATCCTCGGATCCCATGTAAACAATGATAGCCAGACAAAGGATGACCTTTTCGAGAGATTATCCATCATGATTTCAGACATACTCTCTGTTTGCCTCACCAATTTGATGCGTGTCATAACTTTGGAGTGTCTCAGTAGTTCCATCAAAGAAAGGGAGAAGTGTGTCGGGCTAGCAGCTCTTCTTCTCAGTGAGGATAGAGAAATTCTTCAAATTCTTCAGCAGCGCAAGCTTCCATGCTTGGATCTGGAAAAGACAACTTACATTGAAGAGCGGAGGGTGTTTATATATGGAGTAGCTAGGGTAATGGAAATCCAACATCTTCTAGAGCAATTCAAAATTCTAATAAAGAGCATGTATCTATTCAGCTAGAGCGCTAGGTGCAATGCAGAAGTGGATGCTCAAAGATCAGTTCTATTTACCCAGAAGTTAAGCATCCAAAGTTGTAGAATAAATGGTCTGAAAACTATGCGAATGTAGTTATTTGGTCGCTTTTAAATTTTGTTCACAAGCATTTTAGTTAAGGTATTACTTGTTGTCATGTTTTAAACAATTACATAACTTTGTTTTAAATTAATGGTTTAATTGTGCGGCTCTTCAAATAGTCGTGTTTTTTTAGTTGAATCTTTGTGACTTTTCATAATCAATGCTTATGTCCTTTCGTTTAAAGGCACCTTTGTGAAGAGTTGCAACTCTTTGAAGAGACTTTTCATTTTTTGTAAATAAAAATGTATGAAATCAATATTCACTAATTCATTTTTTAGTGTGAATACTAAGTAATAAAAACAAAAAATCATTTTATGATTTCTCTCATCTCATTTAGTATTAAAGTTTTAAATACTTTAAGTTCAATAGTTTTTGTGAGTTGTAGTGTTGTCATTTTAAGAATGTTGATCGTTGTATCTGTAAGCATCAATATGGGAAAAATTCATCTTAAAGATAAAGAGTATAACTCTTGTATTGGCCTATTTATTACTATTTTGAACTCACCTTTTACTATTCAAATTTTCAACGTGATCAATATGGTAGACTCGATAATTTAAGAAAAATATATGACGAAGTTCCTAAAACCAAATAACACTACTAGAAAACACGGATTTAGCCACGGAATTAGCCACGGATTTTGACTTAAAATCCGTAGCCAAAATATATAGCCACGGATTTGGCCACGGAAAAAATCCGTGGCCAAATGTGGCGTGGCTAAACTTGGCCACAGAAAATGGCCACGGACTTTTAGCCATGGATTTTTCCGTGGCCAGCCCAGTTTTTTATTTCAGTAAAATAAAATATAGCCACAGAAAAATCCGTGGCTAATAGTGATTAATTTTTTTAAATATTAAAAAATAGCCACGGATTTTTCCGTGGCTAAATCCGTGGCTAAAATAAATATTAGTAAAAAAAAAAAATGGGCACGGTACCTCAACGGACCGACCCGCACCCGCGCCCACCTCAACAGCCCGACCCACACCCGCGCCCGCGAACCTGACATTTATTCAATTGTTACAAGAGGGAATCGAACTAGAGACCTTTTGGTAAATAGCCAAGTGTGTTGCCACTAAGCTATGACATGTTTCTTGGTCAATTTTGAACATCCAAGATATTTATATGTATATATATATATATATTCAATTTTGTTAACAAATTTTACTAATTTATATCTATTAAGTGAATATACTTTATTAATTCATACTTATTATAATTTAATTAAGATATATTAAATTGTGCAAATTATAATTCTTTCTAATTTTATTTTTACCCACAGATAAATTTGTGATAAAAAATCAAAATTAATCTATCTTTGTGGCATGCACATTTAATATTTCAACAAGTAACGTGTAATTAATCTATCTTTTAGCTTTTTTATTGTCTTTTTTTCTTGATATATATTATGCCTTATCTATTGATGCTTTTTCTAGAACAAGCTTTTATCTTTTTAATATAATAATAAACTAATATCTATATATAATAATTTATAAACCTTGAAAGTTTTCAACGCCATGTGTAATTTAGGATGGATGAATAGTTTTATTATACTCTATTTTTGACACATATGGGGTTATGGTGATTTTTAATTTTAATTTATATAAAAATACGATTGTTTATAATTCTCCAAAAGATCAATATAACAACTATCTAAAATCTAAGATACGAGAAGTTATATGTCAATTCCAATGAAAGGATAAAATTAATATTTTTTTCTAAAATTTACGATTTACGGTATTTTTAAATTATTAAAATTATTTATAACTTACTTTTATACTAACCAAAAGAAATTTCCATAATTATATAAAAAAAATCTTGAAATTGTATATAATCTATTATGAACTGAATTTCTAATATGCTTATTTATTGATTATTTTACTACAATATGGTTTTAGAATTTTTATATTTTACAAAAAAAGGTTACTTAATTTGTTTTTGTCGACTTATTTTTTCTTGAAAAAAAATTTATTATAATAAACAAATAAAAATACTTCAACTATTTTTTTTTATTTATATTAATTTATTTAGGTAAAAATTACTTTATATACCAAAAATAAACTTTTTTTTATTTTTTTACATTTCTAAATGTTAAAATAAACTTTTTATTTTTATATTTAGCCACGGATTTTTCCGTGGCTAAATCTCAAATAATTTTTTTCCAATTTTTTTTATTTTTAGCCATGGAAAAGCCGTGGCTAATTGTGAAAATATTTTTTTTTATTTTTTAAAAAATTTTATTTTATTTTTAGACACGGAAAATATCCGTGGCCAAACCCAATTTTTTTTTTTACAAAAAAATTAAATTTATTTTTTGTCGGTGGCCAAACCCAATTTTTTTTTTACAAAAAAATTAAATTTATTTTTTGGCCACGGATTTATCCGTGGCCAAACCTAATTTTTTTTTACAAAAAAATTAAATTTATTTTTTGGCCACGGATTTATCCGTGGCCAAACTCGATTTTAAAAAATATATTTATTTATTGTCCACGGATTTATAACCTTTTTTTTAAAAAAAAAATTAAATTTATTTTTTGGCCACGGACCCGATTTAAAAAAAAATTATTTATTTATTAGCCACGGATTTATCCACGGATTTAATTTTTTTTAAAAAAATTTAGCCACGGATAAAACCGTGGCTAAAATAAAATTTTAGAATTAAAAAAAATTATATTTTATGGCCACGGATTTATCCGTGGCTAAAAAAATTTATGTTTTTTTAAAAAAAAAAAATTATATAGCCACGGATTTTTCCAAATTTAGCGACGGAAAAATCCGTGGCTATATGTTTTCGTATTTTTTTCAAAATCCGTGGCTAATTACGTAGCTGTTGGCAACCGATTTCGTCCGTGGCTAAAAATCCGTGGCTAAATTCCTGTTTTCTGGTAGTGTAAGAAACAGAATTCTATTGGATAAACCAAATCAAGCAAAGAGAAGAACTAATGTGATAATGAGTTCATACAAAAATATTAGCTAGATATAAATTTTTAGGTAGCCTTTTAAATTTTCATTGAGTTTAATTATTTTTTAGTTTTTATTTAGTCAATCATGTTGATAGGGTTTAATCAATTACAAACATATGGGAAATTGAACGAGTAACCAAATCCATATACATACATACATATATATAGACATACATATACATACGGCAATAGTGAATATTCCGAAGGGAGTGGGCACTCCTACCTTTAAATTATATCAAATGTGTCATTAGGAATGAATGTAGGAATGTTCATTCCTTTTCCATTCCATTCCTATACACTAATCATGCCATTATATTAATATGTATAATATATCTGTTCATTCTAAAATATATTTATATGTACAAATATATATGATAATATACAAAATAGTGTTAAATAATTGATTGGTTTACTCGATTTTCATAACAAAATTATATATTAAATTTATTTTCGGTAATATATAAAATACCATATATATTAAATGCCATATAACTTCAAATATAAATATAAAATAATTGATACTGTAAAGTGTAGTAGTTGTAAAACTGTCAGGGGTAGTTCGTGTAATGTGGTTGTACAACTGTCAAGGGTAGTTCGTATCATTTGTGTAACAGCCAAGGGTACCATTCTTAATATTTATTCTTTT
This sequence comes from Petrea volubilis, assembly GCA_026212405.1. Taxonomy (NCBI): domain Eukaryota; kingdom Viridiplantae; phylum Streptophyta; class Magnoliopsida; order Lamiales; family Verbenaceae; genus Petrea; species Petrea volubilis. The sequence continues at coordinate 16,077,391 of CM047884.1, forward strand.
CTATTAGGAGTTTGTTATTTCAGTTTTGGTAGATAGTGTAGACTTCAAGCTGCTTAGTTCCCTCTTTACTTGTATATATAGACGTTTGTTGTATAGTTTTTCAAATGATTTTTGGTGATAATAAATTTTACTTTCTTTATACTCTCTTAATTTTCTCAGATACACATATATTTAAAACAAGTACATAAAACATAGTATATCATATGCATAAGAAATAATATATCAACATACATAGAAACGTACCTATACCAAAAAAGCATATAGAACGATGTACTTATATATATGTATGTTGAACATCAATATATCATACCAACACACTATTATTTTCTTTATTTTTTTTTAAATAACATGCTAACACGTTATTTAAACACCAGATATACAATGTATTAAAATTTTCAAGTAATTGTTCTTATATAAAATATATTTTGATCACATACTTAATTTATTTTATTTGTATCATTCATTAATGTTAATTACCAATTACATGAATGAAATGACCTAAATTATTTCATTCTCTTCTTTATTTTTTAGGCATACCAAGTGTGGGAATACTATATCAATATCATTCATTTCCATCTTCATTCCATTCCAAAATCATTCTATTCCCCCTCGAATCCTTTCCTAAATGCCAATCTCCACCTTAACGTTTTTAATTTTGTTGTTTGATTTATGAAACACTTCCATTATTTCTTATTTATGAAACATATTTGAATAATTTACTCTTACTCAATTAAGTTATCAAATATCATACTTATTGTAGTGACACCATATGATTATTGTGCAATGCATATCCCTCTTATTAATATTGTTAATAATAATAATGATGATGATGATGATAATAATAATTTACTCTATAATTTTTGATGCAATTCATTCGAAATACATGATAAATGTCAATCAGAACGCTAAACATACATACGCCAAAGAGGAAAGAGAAAGGAGAAGATGGTTCTAACCAAAATCTCAATAGTGTTAAATTCAAGCCTATCATTAAACTACAAGCCCAATGACGCAATTTACTCTATAATTAATACGAAGTTACTAACACAGTTTTCCTGTGACAGTGTAACAACAAAAAGTTCTTGTACCAATTATAACCTTGCAAACGGTTTGATTTTCATTCTCGAAATTAAGAATTAACATTCTATTTGTTTCAATTGTTGTATAAAGTGCTTTTATCATATTAATATTAAAGGGTAAGACACCTTAAGCACTCCCATCTTTGGGGTGTTTGTCACTTTAGTGCTTAATTTTTGTGAAGGTGCGACTGTAGTACCCAAGTTTATAAATTATGGTCTAATGGTTCTTTCCATGGAATCTTGGGAAATATTTTTTTTAAAAATGTGGAGTTAATTGCATTTGATGCCTTTGTATAATTGGAAATTCATGTAAAATCCTCATAAAAAAAAATTAATAAACCTCTTTATATCTTCAAAGCACCAAAATACCTCAGGAGTGTGCCAGGCTTCGGGGAGAAGACCATCGTTTCGTTGTTCATGCCAAATTTCCTTCAATTTGTATACAATGTAGTTTGATGAACAATCGAAAAGAAAGTAGAAAAGGGGACGCATTCTTCTATTTTTATCTAACTATTTTTCCTTTTTCTTTTTGGTTTAAGGTTGTTGGGTTGTATTGTGAAGGGGCGTGTAATTTAATTAATATCTGGTAATTTTCAAAATTGATTTGAATATTATAGTTTCAATTTAACGCAAATGCAGACGTAATTGACTCTAATTTTTTTTCAAAAAAAAAAAGTTAAAAAAGCTTTTTAAAAAGGTAAAATTGTTTTAGATTTTCAATTGGTAAGGGTATTTTGGTACTTTCAAAACTATAAGTTTATTGATTTTTCATTTTTGTATGGGGGTTTTAATTTTTAGTTCTAGAAGTCGACAAATGCAACTGACTACATTTTCAACGAAATATTATCACAAATTCCATCAGAAGTACCACTGGAGCACAATTTCTAAATGTTGGATATCACATTCACATTGTTGCAAAAATTGAGTATCAAAGCACAAAACATCCCAAAAGTTGGAATGTTTAGCGTATTTTACCCAATATTAAATTACGAAAACGTATATTTATCTTCGTTATAATCTAAAATTGATTATTAAATTAACGAAAGGATCACAAATGATATTTCAAATAAATTTTTTATCTAAACATTGCTATAAATACTATTCTTTAAAAAATATCACCAAACCAATAGACAAATGAAAGAAGTAAAAATAAAATAAAAAATAGCAAAATGACGACACTTAAATTCGAAATTGCATAGTGCAAGGGACAGGGGACCAACCGAAGCCACACTTTCCATAGGCTGTTTGGCTTGTAACGTCGAATTATGTCCTCATATATTGGTCATATTTCTCTCTCTCTCTCTCTCTCTCTCTCTCTCTCTCTCTCTCTCTCTCTCTCTCTCTCTCTCTATCTATATTAGTTATTTGACACATTCGATATGTGTGCAATATAAAAAATAATAATAAAATGTAATTACATTTCCTAAATTCAAATAGTATAATATTATAAATATTTGTTATTATTTTTTGTATGAGTATAATTTTCTTTTAACTATTTTCAGTATATTTATTACATTAATGATAAGTGAAAAAATAATTTAACATTAAATAAAATTAAAAAAAATAAATACCAAGAGAGTTAAAATATCTCGAAAAATGGAATAAGCGATGAGAAAGAAAAGAGAGAGAAAATTGAAAAAGAAAGAGAACTTGGAAGAGGAGAGAGAAAATAAACTCAATTGATAGACCAAATATATCAAAAATATTTTTTAGAAGTGGCTAATGCTTTATATAATAGTATAAATATATTATATAATGTGGCACAACCTCACCTGGCAAGACACTTCATCAACTACCAAGTGGTTGAAGGACACGTCAGACTGATTCGGATCTTCTGTTACATAATCGTATTACATCTTTTGTTACACCCACCAATACACGCCATGTGTATTGGTAAGCGGTCGAGATAAGGAAAGAGAATCTTTATATTTTTTTTCATATCATCGGTTTTTCTCTTTCCTTATCTCGATCGCTCACCAATACACGTGGCGTGTATTGGTGGGTGTAACAGAAGATGTAACACGATTATGTAACAGAAAATCCGAACCGCATATCAGACCAAAGCGTTCTTAGAACATATTCCAAGACAAGGACATATTAGTGCTTTATCCCTCGAATGAATGGAGTCCTCTTGAACGAATCCCCCAAAGAGGCTAGCTATCACTCCTCGACTAAGTAGCGAAGGAAGATCACCTTGAAGACCAAAAGGATACAGTCAAGACACCTCAATGAGGATGCTCCGAGATCCCTCGAATTGTCAATTTGAGGGATCAATAATAAAGGAGTAAACTTGCGCAAGGCTTCGAGCCTCGAGGGTTCCCAATGAATAAGACCTAATCCTAGGGAAGCAATAGGAAGGTCCCTTAAGCGTAGAACCCTATAAGGTCCACCAACCCACAAGGGGACCGCCACTAACCCCCTGACAAGCAGGTACAACTGCAGCAGCCAACTACTACCAACCACGCTACAAAGGTCGTCTCAATCTCAGGAGCAATTAATGTCCTCTCATAAAGGATATCTTTAGCATTTGATACATGAAGATATGCACTTAATGCTAAGTTCAATCCCATTTGATGCAAAGCATGGCCAACTCATCCAAGGGATGGTCTCTCAAGACAAAAGGCATGCGTCGACATGTCCTACTGTACTCCAACTATTATTTAGTGGACCAACTTCTATCAAACATGTCAAATCATCATGACCATTACATATAAATAGCTTTCCCCCTTTAGTTAGCATATTATAAAATTTTAGTCTTCCACTTACTAAAAAAGCTAGAACATTGACTTGAGCATTGAAGAATCTACGTCAAGATAAAATTGATTAGTCTAACATGCATTCATTCAATTTGTGCAAGAAAAACTATTGTTGCAATGCGGAACTGGAAGCTCTCAATAGCTACTGTTGGTCTCAGAAACAATTTTGGTCTATTACTTATATTCTCTCTCTATTCTCTCATTACTCAATGTTGTTTTCGTCTTTCACTTCACTACCTTCTCGATCTCTCTCTTTTATATTTTCTTCTCAGCCATGTCTATTATTTAACATTTTCTAACTCTCTTATTTACTTTTTTTAATCTCTTATTTTCATCTTATAATAAATTATTTCATTTTCCATTGGTCATAAATCTAATAACTATTAAAACAAATATATTTATCCAAAAATTCTAATAAATTTCTATAATTTTATCCAACCAAGATTTAAGTACGTACGTAGTTCAATAGTTAATTAGTTTACCTTTTTAAATTTGTGCATTTCTCTCTCTCTCTCTCTCTCCCTCTCTCTCTCTCTCTCTCCCCACAACCAAGATCTACGTTGTAATTGCATATATAGTTGAAAACAAAATAAGAAAAGTATTGTATATAAAAAGAAATTTCTAATTCATTTAATTCAGATACAGAATAAGAGACGAGATAAATTTTGTATTTAATTTCATGGCAAAATCCGTCTCTATTTTGTTAAAGATTTTTTTTTACAATTTATTTTATTCTTTATCTATGAAATTTGACTTTCATAACGATTTAGTATTGCATATAATTTATGTTGTTAATAGAGACATAATTCAATATCCATCTCAAAATCCATCTCTAATTGATTATATATTTCCGTCTCTAATTTCCGTCTCCGATACCCTGGTCTCTTGTAGTGTCTCTCTCTTTCTCTCTGTGTGTGTACACGTTTCCCTTTCTAAATGGACATAGAGTAGGGATTCATTACAACGTATCTCGTATACATTTTTAAATTTGTGCATTTCTTTTCACTCTTTTAACTTGTTGCTATAGTGGAGCCTGTGAAGGATAAAAAGGAGTGGAAAATTATTAGTCTTCTCACTCGTGCTGTCCATATGTTTCCAGTTGTTTGTTTCTTTTTTCACGGTCATATTCATGAAAAACAACATTGCGAAAAGTAGTAGAAGTTGCAAACTATGACTTATGTAGTATTTTTTGTTTCATTATAATGTGGATATGTCTGCTGCAGGAAATTGCCTTGAATTTCCCAGTATTTTGTTTCTTGGTATTTGGTCTAATGCCACAGGTCATATCTTAACCCTTACATCCATTACTAACCAAGAAACTGGTCCATCCTAGTTGTTGTCTTGCCTTTAATTCGCGGTGTTTTCATGGAATTTTAACAAATATAACACAAAAAGTGTTAATTTTAATATTATGACATCAATTTAATATTTCTTACAAAAGTAACATGAGTTTACACTGTCAATGTTGACTTCACAGAAAGTTGACATTGAGAATGTTGACACTCATTAAAATATTAATTTATATAAAATATATTAATTTTTTTTAAAATTAAAAAAAATTAATAAAAATCTACCTTCACAATGTCGACTTCTATTTAAAAATAATTATTAGACAAAATTAAAAAAAATAGAAAAATAGGAGCTGGCATTCACAATCTCGACTCCCATTTTTCTATGTTTTCAAATTTGGCTAAATTCCAAAAATGCCCCATGTGGTTTAGTGAAGTTGCATAAAGTCCCCTATGGTTTAAAAATATGCGAAAAACCCCATGTGGTTCTGAAAACGCTACACGATTTCCCACGATAACGGAGAGTGAGGTGCATGCGCCTATGGTGCGACTGGACATGTAATTTAGCTTTATTTTGAGTTTTAAAAGTGATTAAAATGGTCGAAATACCCTTAATACAAACATATTCACTATTATGCCTATTGTCTTATAAATTTAAATTAACTTATCCAATATTACAAATAAGTCCATTTACTTGTTAAGTTTTAATATTTTCACCATCTTCAACCTCTCTCTTCCACCCCCACCGTTGCCGGAGGAATGGCCGACAATGTAGTTATATGCGTCTTTTCAAGCTAAACAAAACCCCACCATCAATTTCATCAAATCTCACGTGAACAAAAAAATTAGATATTGAAAAAATTGTATAATTAAATATTGGAAAAATTATATTTTACACCCCTAAATTATATATACTCCAATGTCGAGTTTACACGTGAACAAAAAAATACCACAAATCAACCTTTGGAGGACTATAGATATTAGGGTTTGATTTATTACGTTTCTATAATTATGAGGGGATATCATCATTTGTTAGCAATTTTCGGTTCGGATTAAACGTGATAAAAAATATAATTTAAGGGCGTAAAGTGAAGTTAACCCTTAAATATTTCACATTTAAGCACTTATTTGGGAAGCGATTGTTTTAATCTGTTTGTAACAAAATTGAATTGTCTGAAAGTCTTTTGCAGGAAATGCAAGGTGAAGATTCATTTAATGTCCCAAGACTGAAGTGGTAATAATGTTATTGTGGAGAAGTCTTCAAATGTAGTCTTCCGAAGTCTTTCAGAATGTGACAAAAATGGTTCGAATGAAGCCTTCCAAAGTCTTTCAGAACGTGACAAAAATTGGTCGAATTAGTTTAATTTCTTTATTTGTATGACAAAAATTTGGTGACAAAAATACTAATCACAATAATTAAATAAAATTAATTTAATTATATATAATAAAGATACAGAACAGATGGAATGGACTTGGAAAAATGATTTCATCAACAACTTGAATCTATTGCATGCTTGCAAATCTAATGGTCATGAATTAGCCAGCCTCAAAGATTTTTGTGGGTCTATTGAATATATGATGTTGTCCAAGGCATTCAGTGAAATTTTTTTTTTTTCAATTTTTGTATGATAAAAATGTTTCTAATCTGGAAAAATAATATCTTGGAGAAATTGAAGTATATATAGTCTTTGATGAAATAAAAATTAGTATATTTGAAATATATGCTACGCTAAATAGTCTACCACTGCAAGTCTCCTCTACCTTTGCAAATCTCCTCTATAGCCTCTCATTAGGAAGTGGACTAGCAATAGTAAAAAAACCATGAAAAGATCTTGGAGCTATAAAAATTGGCTTCCTTAACGACACCAACCAACCCTGCTCTGTGAAAATATTGAAATATTGTTTAGATAAGTCCCATGGATTCATCTGATTGCAACAACCATTTTAATGCGACCCAGTGCATCAACTGGTACGAGAACGATTACGATAATGACAAAAGGATACAAAATCAGCTCGAATCGCCTATGCCATGGATAGGCATGTATATTGCAGCAGCTTCTGCAGTATGCTCGATCTCTATGGCAGCTGATGCCTTCAATGGCTTCCGAAGCAAAAAGCATTGGTTTCCGTGTAAGTACTTCTCTCTCAACGCTTTTTCCTTGACAGTATTAGCTGTGGCAATGAAGCTACCGATTGATCTCACTAGTAAAATGATGCAAATTAATGATATACTTGCACGGGTTAGCAGCCTGGGCTTTATGTCGATTGCTCTAGGCAATTGCATGACATGTCTGGGATCCATGGGGGACAATGAAATTATACTGAACGTAGCTGCTATAGGCATTCTAGTGATTACAATCGTGGTGAATGTCATCATTCATAATGCCCAGATGAGTATTCTTTTTCCTCGTGTAGTAATGCAAGTATTGGTTGAGGAAATTGGATCCACTGTTTTCATGTATGTTTTGCTTGTGAATTTATGTTCTTCGGCAATCATGATCCCAACTGCAATGAAATACATGGAGTCGGCGTATCAGGAAATGCACATAAGAGTTTCAAATGAGGAAGTGGACCAGGGAACGTTTGCTATTGATGAACTCAGAGCATTGGTGAAAAAATATTGGGTGATGGCACAAACTGGGAGCCCCCAATTTGTCGTTGCACGCTCAGTGGCATGTGTTACTTCAGGCATCATGTGCCTACTAGCGGCTCTAGCTCCATTAGAAGCGTACATTAGAATTTGTGTTCTCAATCAAGCATATTATGATTTTAGAAGTTCTTCTAATTACAAGTGGTCCGTTAATTGGATTCTAACAATTCAGTCTGTAGGAGTCATAGTGGGTTCTATTGCTCCTATATTTCGATGTTTCATTGCTGCTAAATTCCAGAGCTCAATGATAGGTCATAAAAGCTTCAAAGATCATCTGAAGGTCGAGAGTTATTGGACTCAAATGTTGTTAGACTGGAGAGATAGCCCATTACCTGTACAAACTCGATACCAAAAGGTTCGAAAAATTTTACATGATGCGAAGAAATTGGTTATGAATTTCTGCATCGTTCTTCAGGTTGTGATTGTTCGAGCCGGCAAATTACTTCTCCTCATTTCCGCTTCCTGTGTGAAGGTAATTTTGTTATGCTTTCACTACATCAAGAACTCTGAAGAATCAGGGGCTGCAGCGGAGCAAGATGTTAGCCGTTATGTTGTGCTACTTGAAGGTGAGGCAGAATTGCCTAAGAAGACATTGAGGAGGATATGCAGTGAAGTGGATAAGCTAATCGAGGTAGGTGGAAAGAAGAAACCCAAGAACCTAATCCAACTTTTGAACAAATCTGTGAACTTCAACGGGGTGAGAGAATTCGATAGCAAGCATATTCAAAGCTTACGTTCTCAAGAACCTCCTAATTGTTGGTCGCTGCCAATAGCGACCCTCACATGCATTGCTGTTGTGCTTCCTAATATTACGGCCGATAAATCTAACCAGTTATTGAAAAGCATGGGAGAAGGGCTCTACTTTGTGAAACTCATAGAGAAAGCTCTCGATAGAAATGGAGAATTGGCAAGCATCAGAAATGCAGCAGATGTCGTCTGGGTAGGAGTTGAGTTATATCACAGATGGCTAGACATTAGTCTCCAGCACACGCTTCAAGAATTGTCCGATACAGCAAAAAAGATTGTGATGGATGTCAAGACAACTGTGAGAGATCCTCTGAGTTGGCCACTTAAGGTCATAGCTGCTAACTCCATGTACCGAATAAGCCAAACTATCCTCGAATCCCATGTAAACAATGATAGCCAGACAGGGGATGATCTTTTCGAGAGATTATCCATCATGATCTCAGACATACTCTCTGCCTGCCTCACCAATTTGGCGCGTGTCATAACTTTGGAGTGTCGCAGTAGTTCCATTCAAGAAAGGGAGAAACGTGTCCGGCGAGCAGCTCTTCTTCTCGGTGAGGGTAAAGAAATTCTTCAAATTCTTCAGCAGCGCAAGCTTCCATGCTTGGATCCAGAAAAGGCAGCTTACATTGAAGAGTGGAGGGTGATTATGGGGCAAGATAATGGAAATCCGGCGCCATCTGCAAGTGCACCAATTCAAACCTCCAATGAAGATCATGTATCTATTGAGCTAGAGGGCTAGGGGCAATGCAGAACTAGAAGTTAAGTGTCCAAAGTTGTAGAATAAATGGTCTGAAAACTATGCGAATGTAGTTATTTAGTGGCTTTGATCTTGTTCACAAGCATTTTAGTTAAGGTATATCTTGTTGTCATGTTTTAAACAATAAAGTAACTCTGTTAATTTTTGTGGATTTGATTTGAGATGTCTTGTGTGGATATGTGGGAAATTTTAACTTATGAATAAAGTTAATGTTTTAAGTTAATGGTTGAATAGGTGGGACTCTTCAAATAGTCGTGTTTTTTTTAGTCGACTCTTTGTGACTTTTCATGATCATTGGCTATGTCATTTTGTTTTAAAGCACTTTTGCGAAGAGTTGCATGCAACTCTTTAAAGAGACTTTTCATTTTCTATTAACAAGAGTGTATGAAATCAAAATTCATTAATTTGTCTTTTAGTGTATACACTAAGTAATAAAAACGAAAATCATTTTATGATTTCTCTCATGTCATTTAGTTTTGAAAGTACTAAATACTATAAATCCAATAGTTCTTGATATTTGTAGTGTTGTTATTTTAAGAAAATTGATCGTTGTATTTGTAAGCACTAGGACTAGGAAAATTCTTCTTAAAGATAGAGAGTATAACTCTTGACTCGACCTATTTATTACTATTTTGAACTCACACTTTTTACTATTTTCAACATGATCTGTTAGAGTAGTGCCCAGCAAGCCAATATATTTTAGCTTGTTAATTACTCTTTGTATCAAACAGTCTATTTGATTAAATAATAAATTGAAAGTTTCAAATTTTATGGTCATCTTCATCACATAGCATTAGTTATATTATTTATATTTAATAAATGTGGTTGAATCTCCATGATCACATTTAAGCTATGGGACTTGGTTTCGCATAGAGATGGAAGTCTTGAAACAAGTCTCTAAGGCGTGATCAAAATTACTCCAAGTCATTGAGTCTAATAGAGACTGGGGTATCGACATGACTCACTAAAAGACTTGCATTTATGACGTATCTCAAATGGGAGGATGTCTTGTTTCATGGACATCGAGTGTAGTGACACTCGTATGCATAAATTGGTGCTCATTAGGGAATGAGTTCACTGAGGATCCCACACGGAAACTCCTAAATGGGAATAAAAGAATTAGGAAAGTTTCCAAACTTATGACGTGCTTTAACTAGTCCTTAGACTTGAGATTTCATAGTAGTCTTGTATATGGGCATTTATACTTTGATATAGGTGTCGACTCCGTGGCGAGTCTTAGTACTCCTATGTTGGGTATAGATCCCCTATATATGGAGACTAGTGAAAGTCAATAAAGGATTCGTTGCTCGCCTAGTTGAGCGAGTGAGTTTTCGATATATTCTATTGTAATTAGTCCACTTAAATCCTTGCGCAAGGTGGAGGACAATGATTAAAAATGAGTTTTCTAAGTCAATTGTCAAATGGATTATTTAAATAGAATTATGAGAATTGAGGTTAATAGGATTTCCCAAATCCCATGTCCCAAACCTCAGTCGTAAAACTAGACAACGAAGGGATCGTATTTGCACGGTAAGTCATAAGTAGAAAGGTTCGCGCTAATACTTCACCTATTGGCTAGGTATTCGTGGGCTTGTTGCAAGACATCGACCACGATGGATGGGGACCATTAATTAGAAAGGGTTCTAATAAAATGGTGATTGATTAAAGGCGTTTAATTAATCATAGATAATTTTATTATCTAAAATATTGCTTTGATTGCAAGCCCGTCGCTAATCGATTGGTGAACCTAAGGGGTCACACACAATAGTTGACCAAGCACCTAAGTATATGAATTGATTAATAGTGATTAATCAAATTGAATTGATTAATGAGATCAATTGAATTAAGGGCTAATTCAATTGACCTATCCCGTTGGTGGATATGATTCAATTTGGAAAATTGATTTGGAAATTAATTGATTAAGAATCAATTAATGAAATTGATTTGAAATTAGATTTCAATCGATTTATTATTTGAAATAAGTTTTCGATTTAGGACTGAATTGAAATTAGATTTTAATTTAAGAACTAAATTGAAATAAGATTTCAATTAAGGATCAAATTAAAATATGATTTTAATTTGGGGATTAAATTGAAATTAGAATTAAATTAATTATGAATTAATTTAAAGTTTCAATTTAATTCTAGAATTTTAATTTGACTATAAGACCATGAAATAACTCTTATAGTTGGAGGATAAATTCTAAAGAGATATCAAGAAAGATGGAGGTTGGGGAAAATTATTATGAGTCCTAATTGGACTCTACAATTGGCTTTGACTTGGCAAAATCAAGTGGGTATATATACCCCATAGACATGGCCGAGAATCAATCAAGAGAAAAAGAAAAGAAAACAAAACTTGTTTGTTTTATTTCTCTCCAAACCATCTTTCTCATATCTCTACCGTGAGATATATATACATATTAGTTCTTAGTTTTGTTTAATTAATAAACAATTAACTAAGAATTAATTATAGAATAATCCATCATTTTTCAACAAGCCCATACACTAAAAGTTAGTATAGATTCATATAGACCTCAGTTTAAATCCAAGTTTTGCATAGGATTTAAATTCATAGTGCGGTCAACGTGTAGATACGCTTAGAGGGAAGACAATTGGATTCCTACGAAAGCACGAACCGTTTGTGATAATTCGGGAACGTGAATCGCTTATTTGAATACGCCCTATTCCCTACGACAACAGGAGTACTAAAAGGTAATTAACTTACTAACTCGTTTAAACGATTTGGTTATATAATTTGAATAATAGATCCGCGTCACGATAGTCACGTGACAACATGATTAGCATATAATATGTTATATGTTTTATATAAAAATTTTATATTCCGCTGCGTATACGTCCCGGGACCTATGTGAAACTAACAGTGGTATCAGAGCCAATATTATGCAATCCAAATCGTTTATTTATCTGTTGTTAGTTGAATAGTGATTCGATTCGTATAATTGCATGTTTTGGTTAAAATAGTTTTAATTGCTTTCGTTTGAATATGTTGGGTCGTATTTTAATTTCATATATGAAAAATAGTTTTTCACATTTCGTTCTTATTTATCCTAAAATTGTGGATCATGAAGATAAGAATGATTAGTAATTTTATATTAGACGTACTGTTTCCAACAAATTGTGAGTAACAGTAAAAGAAAAAAAAATTACGTCAAAAGGGGCTGCTGGAATTTTCCAGCAGCAGCAAGAAAAAAACGAAAAAAAAAAAAAAAAGGGCCCAATGGGGGCTGCTGGACAGCCCAGCAGTAACAAAAGAAAAAAAAAATAAAAACAAGAATGGGGCTGTTTTGGGCTGCTGGGCAGCCCAGCAGTTTGAATAGCAAAAGAGGGCCAGAACGTTGACTGGCCCTGGCCCAGCGCGTGGTATGCTGGGCCCAGCCCTGATTATTATTATTATTTTTCTTTGTTAATTTTAATTAAATTGTTTAATTAGTTTTTATGAAATTAAAAGCGAATAAAATCAATTTTTGAAAAAGGAGTTTTTCAAGGGAAATTAATTTTCGTGACCCAACTAAAATTCAATAGTGAAAGATTTTCATGCAATTAAAGTTTGAATTTGAAATTTTGTTTTCTAATTAGATTTGGGATTTTGAATCCTAATCAAATTGGAATTGAAAATTTAAATTCAAAGTTGGAATTGGGAATTCTAATTAGAATTGGGTTATAGATTCCAATTGAAATTAGAATCAAGAATTCCAAGTCAAAAATGGATTATTATTCTATTAGAATTGAGATTTAGAATCCTAATTAAAATAGAAATCAAGTAATCCAATTGAAATATGATTTTGAATTAGAGAATTCAAGAATCATTTTCATTTTGATTAGTGAATAAAAAATAACATCTTGAATAGGATTCAAGTTTTGAATTTAATTGTTAAATTCACGAATTGATTAAATTATGGGTAAATTTAAATTATTTTCGCATTTATTTATTCATATGGATGAATGGGATGATCATGGAGCCTAGACCCCTTATGTTTTGATTAATTATTATTGATGTGATTGGTTTTAAACGAGGCCTGCGCGTCTCTTAAACTCCCTCTATATTTTCTTGATGTAAAATTCTTCGCTCCCTAAATATGTACCCCCCCCCCCCCCCCTTGAATTTTGTTCAAGGTTTCTTTATTTAATGATGTAATGAGAGTAGGCAATATTTAAGAAGTGTGGATAGTTCTTAGGAGAAGGATTTTTTCAAAAAGGCAAGGAGCTTGGAGTAAGAAGCGTTCAAGACCCATGAATGTATGGGGATACATTTATGTAATAGATACGATCTATTATGGTTTAATTCTCTTGCACACCCTAGATTGACCAATTGATCCATGATTGGCTCTCATGGATCGCATAGGACTTTTGGCCCATGATCATCCACTTTAGGAGCATGCTAGGTTAATTTATTATGCTTTATATTATCTATGTGATACATGTGATGCATGTTAGATAATTAAGGCAAGATAATAAATTGAATGATGAGGTCTTGGTTATTACCTACAAGAAACCCTTACTTAAAATGTTTAAGTTATAATATTAAGTTAAAATGGGCAAACATTAAAAAGAATTTTTAATGGTCCATGTCTTCCATCAATAGGCATCAACTTGTGATTGCTATCATGGCTATTGCATTGTCTCACGAGTCATGGAATGTAATAGTCTTTGAAAAGCTAAGATTGATGTCTAAGTAAAGAGTTACGTGTCTTTATTATCTTTATTATGACATGGTCTCACGAGACGTGGCATGATCATAATTAAGGTAATAAGACTATAATTGATGGGTCCAACTTAACATCTAGTAGCATGGATGTCTCACGAGTCGTGGGTCCATGTGAAAAGTGAGGCAAAATAAATCAAGAGTTGCATAGGGATGCAATTGGCAAGGTAGTTGCCTACCTTAAGATTATTATTGGATGTCTCACGAGTCGTTGGTCCAAGGATAATGCTTAAGGATCTTGATACCCATTAAACAAAATATGTTTTCTTCGAATTCCTATGTGAGGGTCATAGGATTTGATAAAATAGTGGGGGGTAACTTATGATAGAAGACCATATCATATTTACATATTATTTTAATCGAATGAATGCTAAAAGGTTCTCCGCTTCTCTATGTGTAGATTAATTGATACTATCTGCAAAATGGCTAAAAGCCCACTTCACTCAAACCTCGAAGATAATAAACTTATTGGCCCAAATTATGCTGATTGGCTAAGGAATCTCAAGATAGTCTTGGATTCAAAAGAAAGGACCCATGTCCTATTCGAGGATCCTCCACAGGATGTCCCAGACGATGCTCCTGAGGAGGAGCGGGCAAGAGTTGCCAAGTGGAAATTTGATGACCTCAAAGCGAGGTGTTTGATGTTGGAAACAATGTCAAACGAGCTCCAAAAACAGCACGAGCATATGAAGCATGCCTCTGATATCTACAGGCGTTTAGATGAGATCTATAAAACGTCATATAGATTTGAGCGCTATGCTACATCACAAGAGCTGTTCAATCTAAAAATGACTGAGGGGTCCAGTGTTCGCGATCACGGTATCAAAATGTTGGGTCTCATTGAGAAATTAACACAGATAAATGTGATCGTGGACCTTGAACTTCAAATAGATTTGATCTTGCAGTCTTTACCGAGCTCCTTCAGCCAATTTGTGGTCAACTTCAATATGCACGGTATGCATGTACCTATTAAAGAGTTGATTAACAAGTTGGTCACTGCAGAATCCACTATGAAAAAGGACAGGCCGGTGCTAATGGTTGCCTCCTCTTCTAAGACTGTAAAGTCAAAAAAAGGAAAGGAAAAGAGTTCCAATAAAGGTAAGAAACCGATGAAAGCAACCGGTGGGATCAAGAAAATGGCGAAAGCCAAAAATGCCAAAAATAGCAAGGCAGAGGATGTCTGTTTTCACTGCAAGAAGCCAGGGCATTGGAAGAGGAACTGCAAGGAGTATCTTGCATCTCTCCAAAAGAACGGCATGTTTCTTGTTGAGGTTAATCTTTCGATTAACGCAAGTTCTTGGGTATTGGATACCGACTGTGTTGCTCATCTATGCAATGATTTGCAGGTGATGACAAGAACGCGGGAGCTAAGTGAAGGAGAGTATGTCCTAACGCTTAGAAATGGAGCAAGAGTTGCTGCTAAGGCAATAGGACTAGTTCACTTAGTTTTAGAAAATAGCAATAGGCTTATTTTGAATAATGTCCTTTATGTTCCTAGTTTAGTGAAAAACTTAATTTCCATTTCTCTACTTGATAATGAGGGTTTTGAAATCTCAATCAGAGGTGGAAATTTTTATCTAATAAAGAATAGTTCTTTTCTTTCACTTAGAACTCTCCAAAATGGACTTTATTTAACTAACACGCCTAATACTATTCTAAATGTTCAACAAGAAAACAAACGTAAAAGAGATGACTTAAGCCTAGTACAACTATGGCACGCTAGACTTGGACATATTTCCAAAGAAAGGATCAACGAGTTAACTTCTTCAGGTCGTTCTCTTTGGATGAACTAGAGGAATTAACCAATTGTGAATCTTGTCTTAAAGGAAAAATGATTAAGTCCCCTTTTAAAGGGCAAGTTGAGCGAACCAAAAATCCATTGGATTTGATCCATACGGATGTGTGTGGCCCACTAAGTGTTAGTGCACGAGATGGATCCCAATACTTCATCATGTTTACCGATGACTTTAGTCGTTTCGGATATATATACTTGATGAAGCATAAATCCGAGGCTTTTGAAAAGTTCAAGGAATTTAAAAGTGAGGTTGAGAACCAAACGGGTAGAAAAATAAAAGCGCTTCGATCAGATCGAGGTCGTGAATATCTAAGCGATGAATTCCTAGGTTATCTAAGAAAGAATGGGATTTTCTCACAGTGGAGGCACACCCTAACTCAATGGGGTTTCCGAGCGAAGGAATCGCACTTTATTAGATATGGTGCGGTCCATGATGAGTTTCACAACCATTCCTCCTTCCTTTTGGGGTTTTGCCCTAGAAACCGCTGCGAGGATACTTAACTTAGTACCCTCCAAGGTAGTACCCAAAACGCCATATGAGATGTGGCATGAAAAGCCACCCTCTTATTCTTACTTGAAGATTTGGGGGTGTCCCACTTACGTTAAGAAGTTAGTGGGAGATAAATTGGATTCAAAATCCACCCTATGCACTTTTGTGGGATATCCTAAAAATTCAATAGGATATTATTTCTATGATCCAACTGAACGAAAGGTGTTCGTTTCGAGAAACGCTGTCTTTTTGGAAAGACAATTTCTATTAGATAGAAATGGCGGGACCATAGATCTTGATGAAATTCAAGAAGAGGCTTCGATCCCACAAGCAGTAAGAGCATCATCACAAGCCGAATCCCAAGCAGTAAATGCACTTCCTTGGAGATCTGAAAGGACTCCTAAAGCGCCTGAACGACTAAATCTCTTAGTAGAGACTGGTTAGACGGATAGTGATCCAAAAACTTACGATGAGGCTATGTCAGACATAGATTCGGAAAAATGGCAAAATGCCATGCAATCCGAAATGGACTCCATGCACTCCAACAAAGTATGGACTTTGGTGGATCCACCTGAAGGCATTATGCCTGTTGGATGCAAATGGATCTACAAGCGTAAGCTTGGAGCTAATGGAGAGGTAGTGACCTATAAGGCTAGATTAGTTGCAAAAGGATACACTCAAAGGCCTGGAATAGACTTTGAGGAAACCTTTTCACCAGTCGCAATGCCTAAATCCATTCGGATAATGCTAGCCATAGGTGCGTACTATGATTATGAGATATGGCAAATGGATGTGAAAACGGCTTTTCTCAATGGAGATATTGATAAGGATATCTACATGGAGCAACCAAGTGGTTTCATATCCAAGGGGAATGAGCAAAAGGTTTGCAAACTCCAGAGATCCATTTTCCGAACTCAAACAGGCGTCCCGAAGTTGGAATATACGTTTTGATGAGACAGTCAAATCATTTGGCTTTATCAAAAATGTGTATGAACCCTGCGTTTACAAGAAAGCTAGTGGGAGGGCCATTCAGTTTTTAGTGCTTTATGTTGATGACATTCTTCTCATTGGGAATGAGATAGATGCTATGGAGTCAACTTAAGTTTGGTTGTCCACGCAATTCTCTATGAAGGATTTAGGAGAAGCCTCGTTCGTTCTAGGTGTCAAAATCTATAGAGATAGATCAAGAAGAATGATCGGGCTCTCACAATCAACGTACATAGATAAAATACTGAAAAGATTTAGTATGGAAGAATCCAAGAGAGGATTCTTGCCCATGAGACATGGGGTTGCCCTTTCTAAGTCAATGTGCCCACACACTGATGAAGAGAAGGAAAGGATGTCTCGTATACCTTATGCATCCGCAATTGGAAACATAATGTATGCTATGCTATGTACTAGACCGGACGTTGCATACGTCTTAGGTGTAACTAGTCGATTCCAGTCTAACCCCAGTGAAAGTCACTGGTCCGCGGTCAAGACAATCCTAAAGTACTTGAGAAGAACTAAGGATTTGTTCTTTGTCTATGGCGGGAATGGAGAATTGAAACTTGAGGGATATACCGATTCTAGTTTTCAAACGGATGTAGACGATTCAAAATCTGTTTCAGGATATGTATTCTGTCTTAATGGTGACGCGGTTAGTTGGAAAAGTTCCAAACAAGAAACTACATCTGATTCAACCACTGAGGCAGAGTACATTGCCGCGGCCGAAGCGGCAAAAGAGGGTGTTTTGATGAAAAACTTCATCCAAGAGTTGGATGTTGTTCCTAGCATAGCCAATCCAGTAGTTGTCTATTGTGACAACAATGGTACGATTGCTCAAGCAAAGGAACCAAGATCTCATCAAAGATCCAAGCACATAATAAGGAGATACCATCTGATCAGAGAGATCATTGGTAGAGGCGACATAAGAGTGGATAGAGTCGCGTCAGCGGAGAACATAGCAGACCCATTTACTAAACCTCTCAGCCAAAAGGTCTTTGAAGCACATCTTGGGAAGATGGGACTTACGACTATGGGCGATTGGCTTTAGGGCAAGTGGGAGATTGTTAGAGTAGTGCCCAGCAAGCTAATATATTTTAGCTTGTTAATTACTCTTTGTATCAAACAGTCTATTTGATTAAATAATAAATTGGAAGTTTCAAATTTTATGGCCATCTTCATCACATAGCATTAGTTATATTATTTATATTTAATAAATGTGGTTGAATCTCCATGATCACATTTAAGCTATGGGACTTGGCTTCGCATAGAGATGGAAGTCTTGAAACAAGTCTCTAAGGCGTGATCAAAATTACTCCAAGTCATTGAGTCTAATAGAGACTGGGGTATCGACATGACTCACTAAAAGACTTGCATTTATGACGTATCTCAAATGGGAGAATGTCTTGTTTCATGGACATCGAGTGTAGTGACACTCGTATGCATAAATTGGTGCTCATTAGGGAATGAGTTCACTGAGGATCCCACACGGAAACTCCTAAATGGGAATAAAAGAATTAGGAAAGTTTCCAAACTTATGACGTGCTTTAACTAGTCCTTAGACTTGAGATTTCATAGTAGTCTTGTATATGGGCATTTATACTTTGATATAGGTGTCGACTCCGTAGCGAGTCTTAGTACTCCTATGTTGGGTATAGATCCCCTATATATGGAGACTAGTGAAAGTCAATAAAGGATTCATTGCTCGCCTAGTTGAGCGAGTGAGTTTTCGATATATTCTATTGTAATTAGTCCACTTAAATCCTTGCGCAAGGTGGAGGACAATGATTAGAAAATGAGTTTTCTAAGTCAATTGTCAAATGGATTATTTAAATAGAATTATGAGAATTGAGGTTAATAGGATTTCCCAAATCCCATGTCCCAAACCTTAGTCGGAAAACTAGACAACAAAGGGACCGTATTTGCACGGTAAGTCATAAGTAGAAAGGTTCGCGCTAATACTTCACCTATTGGCTAGGTATTCGTGGGCTTATTGCAAGACATCGACCATGATGGATTGGGACCATTAATTAGAAAGGGTTCTAATAAAATGGTGATTGATTAAAGGAGTTTAATTAATCATAGATAATTTTATTATCTAAAATATTGCTTTGATTGCAAGCCCGTCGCTAATCGATTGGTGAACCTAAGGGGTCACACACAATAGTTGACCAAGCACCTAAGTATATGAATTGATTAATAGTGATTAATCAAATTGAATTGATTAATGAGATCAATTGAATTGAGGGCTAATTCAATTGACCTATCCCGTTGGTGGATATGAATCAATTTGGAAAATTGATTTGGAAATTAATTGATTAAGAATCAATTAATGAAATTGATTTGAAATTAGATTTCAATCGATTTATTATTTGAAATAAGTTTTCGATTTAGGACTGAATTGAAATTAGATTTTAATTTAAGAACTAAATTGAAATAAGATTTCAATTAAGGACCAAATTGAAATATGATTTTAATTTGGGGATTAAATTGAAATTAGAATTAAATTAATTATGAATTAATTTAATGTTTTAATTTAATTCTAGAATTTTAATTTGACTATAAGACCATGAGATAACTCTTATAGTTGGAGGATAAATTCTAAAGAGATATCAAGAAAGATGGAGGTTGGGGAAAATTATTATGAGTCCTAATTGAACTCTACAATTGACTTTGACTTGGCAAAATCAAGTGGGTATATATACCCCATAGACATGGCCGAGAATCAATCAAGAGAAAAAGAAAAGAAAACAAAACTTGTTTGTTTTATTTCTCTCCAAACCATCTTTCTCATATCTCTACCGTGAGATATATATACATATTAGTTCTTAGTTTTGTTTAATTGATAAACAATTAACTAAGAATTAATTATAGAATAATCCACCATTTTTCAACAAGCCCATATACTAAAAGTTAGTATAGATTCAAATAGACCTCAGCTTAAATCCAAGTCTTGCATAGGATTTAAATCCGTAGTGCGGTCAACGTGTAGATACGCTTAGAGGGAAGACAATTGGATTCCTACGAAAGCGCGAATCGTTTGTGATAATTTAGGAACGTGAATCGCGTATTTGAATACACCCTATTCCCTACGACAACAGGAGTGCTAAAAGGTAATTAACTTACTAACTCGTTTAAACGATTTGGTTATATAATTTGAATAATAGATCCGCGTCACGATAGTCATGTGACAACATGATTAGCATATAATATGTTATATGTTTTATATAAAAATTTTATATTCCGCTGCGTATACGTCCCGGGACCTATGTGAAACTAACATGATCAATATGTTAGACTCAATAATTTAAGAAACAAGTATGACGAAGTTCCTAAAACCAAAAAAGAAACAGACTTTTATTGGATAAACCAAATCCAACAAATAGAAGAACTAATGTGACAATGAGTTCATACGAAAGTATTAGTTAGATATATATTTTTAGTTAGCCTATTAAATTTTCGTCTGAGATTAATTATTTTTTACTTTTTATTTAGTCAATCATGTTGATCAATATTTAATGAAATTATTTTTTTTTCTATTTATAAAACGCCTTGAAGCTTTATAGGGTTTAATCAATTACAAATATATTTACAAATAATAATAATAATAATAATAATGATGATGATGATTTACTCTATAATTTTTGATGCAATTCACTCGAAACATATTATAAATGTCAATTAGAACGCCACACATACATACACCAAAGAGGAAAGATAGATGAGAATGGTTCGAACCCAAAATTTCAATAGTATTAAGTTCGAGCTCATCACTGAACTATAAGCCCAATGGTGCAATTTACTCTATAATTAATACGAAGTTCCTAACACAATTTTACATGACAGGGCAACAATAGAAAGTTTTCGTACATTGCAAACGGATAGATTTTCATTCTCGAAATTAAGAATTAACATTCTATTTGTTTCAACTGTTGTATAAAGTGCTTTTATCATATTAATATTAAAGGTAAGATACCTTAAGCACTCCTATCTTAGGGGTATTTTCACTTTGGTACCTAATTTTTGTGATGGAGCGACTGTAGTACCGAATTTTTATAAATTGTGCTTCGGTGGTTCTTTCCATGGAATCTTGGGAAATATTTCTTTAAAAATGTGGAGTTAATTGCATTTGATGCCATTGTATAATTGAAAATTCATGTAAAATCCTCATTTAAAAAAAAAAAGGTTTAATAAACCTCCTTATATCTTTAAAGCACCAAAATACCTCAAGAGTGTGTCATGCCTGAGGGAAGACCATCATTTCGTTGTTCATGCCAATTATCCTCCAATTTATATACAACGTAGTTTGATCAACAATCCAACAGAAAGAAGTATAGGGGAAGTATTCTTCTATTTTTATCTAAATTTTTTTCCCTTTTCTTTTTGGTTTAAGATTGTCGGGTGGGATTGTGAAGGGGCGTGTAATTTAATTAATATGTGGTAATTTTCAAAATTAATTTGAAATTTATAGTTTTCAATTTCAACGCAAATGTAGATGTAATTGACTCTAATTTTTTTTTTAAAAAAAAAGTATAAATTTTTTCTAAAAAAGGTAAAATTGTTTAATATTTTCAATTGGGTAAGGGCATTTTGGTATTTTTAAAGGTATAAGTTTATTGACTTTTTATTTTGTTTATGGGGGTTTTACATCAATTTTCACTTCTACAAGTGGTCAAATGCAATTAACTACATTTTCAAGGAAATATTATCAAAAATTTCATCGGAAGTACCACCGGAGCACAATTTCTAAATGTTGGATATCACATTCGCATTGTTGCAAAGATTAAATACCAAAGCACAAAACAACCCAAAAAATAAAGTGTTTAGCGTATTTTACCCAATATTAAATTACTAAAACGTATATTTATGTTCGTAATAAATTGTTATCTAAAATTGATTATTAAATTAATGAAAGGATCACAAACGATATTTTAAATAATTTTTTTATCTAAACATTGATATAAATATTATAGTTTAAAATTATTCTTAAGACATGATTACAGTTATCATAAACAATTATCACCAAGCCAATAGACAAATGAAAGAAGTAAAGATAAAATAAAAACTAGCAAAGTGGTTGATCAAAATGACGACACACTTCATTTCGAAATGGCATAGTGCAAGGGACGGGGGACCAACCGAAGCCACATTTTTCATAGGTTGTTTGGCTTGTAACGTCCAATTATGTCCTCATATATTTTGTCATATCAGACTCTCACTATAAGAAAAAGTAATATTATTGATAAAATTTAAAAATGACAATATAAAAATTATCATCAATAATTATATAAAGTGACAATACAATCTATTTTGTCACTAATTAAATTTTTTCGGTGATAATAATTTTTGCCTTCCCCTCACTAAAAAAGCCAAAAACATTGACTTGAACGTTGAATAGTGTACATCGAAACAAATTGATTAGTCTCAAGTGTAATCACTTACTTGTGCGAAAAAAACTATTATTGCAATGCAAAACTGAAAGCTCTCAATAACTACTTCTGGTCTCGGATACAATTTTGGTATGTTACTTATAGTTTCTCTCTCTCTCTCTCTCTCTCTCTCTCTCTCTCTCTCTCTCTCATTACTCAAATGTTGTTTTCGTCCTTCACGTTACTACATTCACGCTCTCTCTCTTTTATTTTTTCTTCTCACCCATGTCTATTAATTAACATTTTCTAACTCTCTTATTTACTTTTTTATTCTCTTATTTTCATCTTATTATAAATTATTTCATTTCTATTGGTCATAAATCTAATAAATATTAAAACAAATATATTTAAATTTGTGCATCTCTCTCTCTCTCTCTCTCTCTGTGTTTGTTTTTTTTTGGTTTGCCCACCCGGTTCACCGGAGCTTTGCCCCGACTACGTCCGGATCCGACCCGGGTCGCGCACCTGGCATTGGTGGGTGAGTCTCCCAACGGGGATTTCTGCATACACTGGGGTTCGAAACCGAGACCCCGCTTAAGCGATACCGAGCCGCTTACCACTCGGACCAACCCCCGTTGGTCTCTCTCTGTGTTTGTGTGTACACTTTTCCATTTCTAAATGGACATAGAGTAGGGATTCATTACAACGTATCTCGTTTACCTTTTTAAATTTGTGCATTTCTTTTTCAATCTTTAACTTGTTGCTATAGTGGAGCCTGGAAAGGACGAAAAGGAGTGGGAAATTATTAGTCTTCTCACTCGTGCTTTCCCATATGTCTGTTGCAGCCTTGCAGGAAATTGCCTTGAATTTCCCAATATTTTGTTTCTTGGTAGTTGGTCTAACGGACGGAATTCCATACTCCAAAATGATGTTTCATTCCATATCTCATATTCTAAATTCATGATACGTGTAAAATCTAATTTATATAACTAAATAATCTACAGTTAAGTAAATCTTAAAGATTTACACGTGTCATGAATTTAGAGTATAAGGCATGAGATGGGGCATCATTTTGAGGTAGGAGATCCCGTCGGATTAAACAGTATCCCTCCTTTTTCATGCTTGTGCTGCGCACGTTGTGGTCCTACAATTTAGATTAGAAAATATTACAAGCTACTTTTTTATTTGATAATCAATATTGCAAGCTATTTACAATTTAAGGATCTATAACTAGGCTTGTAGCTTGTAGGGGTGTGTTGCCTCGCGGAACTCCCACTAGCGGACGGGATCCCCTACTTCAAAGCGATGCCCCATCTCATATCTTATACTCTAAATTCATGATACGTGTAAATCTTCAAGATTTACTTAACTGCAGATTATTTAGTTATATAAATTAAATTTTACACGTGTCATGAATTTAGAATATGGGATATGAGATGGGACATCGTTTTGGGATATGGGATCCCGTCCGCTGTTTAATAGCACAAAAGTGTGTACTGGGAGTTGGACGAACATGGGTAGAAAAGTGGAAGGAAAGAGAAAATAAGTGCGGAGTGCATCAATTTTTCTTTTTCCACTCAAAAATGGGCGGAAAATAAAAGTGCAAAAATGCGTATTTTTTCATTTTATTTTCATTCATTTTTTTTTATATTAATTTAAAATTTTGAAATTCACTATTACCAAATTTGAATTTGATATAAATTAGAAACTCGATAAATAAACTCGACCTGAAATATAAAAAATTGAAATTTTGAAAACCAAGCAACCAATTAAAAAAATTTATCCATTATGTTAAAGACAACATTAAATAAAGTAGAAAAATATTTTAGAATATGTGAGAAAACTATACATTAATTCGTTAAAAAATATACATCAAAAATAAAGAACAATGTATTTTTAATTTTAATAATATACATGTTGCATTCTATTTGAACTTCTGTATACACAATATTATTTATTTAATAAAATCTATACTATTTTTTGACTTTTTCTTTGGTATATTTAATTGTGATTTGTCAAAAATAACTTTCAAAAAATAACTACTCACCACTATTCTCTCTCATGTCTTGTCTCTCCAATGTGTAACTTTTTTTTTTTTTTTTTTGCCTTTCTATTTTCCTCTCTTTTCTGCCCCACATTCCCATACCAAAAATTTCTTCTACTTGATATTTTTATTTATTTATAATAAAAAAAATTCTATTTTATTTTAGATTTACTTATTTGCTCATTACAAATGTAATGAATGCATAAAAAAAATTAAGAGATGGTAAAAATAACGAAAGTAGTTATAAAAGATATATATTTATATTGAAAGTTTAATAAAATATAATTTTATTTGTTTAATATTTAACTAGTTAATTAAATTATATCTCATTTTTATTTTGCATTTACATCGAATGTGTCCATGATGCTAGTATATTATTAAAGTTTAAGTTCATATATTTAGGATTTGATTGATTACGTTTCTATAATTATGAGGAGACATCATCATTTGTTAGCAATTTACGATTCAGTATTAAACGTATGATAGAAGATATAATTGAAGGGTGTAGTGTGAAATTAACCCTTAAATATTTCACATTTACGTAGTTAAATGGGAGGTGATTGCTTAACGTGTTTGTAACAAAATTGAATTGTTTGAAAGTCTTTTGTAGGAAATGCAAGCTGAAGATTCATTAGATAATAATGTTGTTGTGGAGAAGTCTTCAAATGTAGTCTTCTAAAGTCTTTCAGAATGTGACAAAAATGGTTGAAATTAGTTTAATTTCTTTATTTGTATGAATTACTCCACTAATTACAATAATTAAACAAAATTAATTTAATTATATATAATATAGATAAAGAATAGATGGAATGGACTTGGAAAACAGATTTCATCAACAACTTGAATCTATTGCATGATTGCAGATCTAATGGTCATGAATTAGCCAGCCTCAAAGATTTTTGTGGGTCTATTGAATATATGTGACAAATTGAAGTATGTACAGTCTTTGATGAAATAAAAATAAGTATTATTTGAAATATATGCAACGTTGATAAGTCTACCTCTGCAAGTCTCCTCTACCTTCGCAAGTCGCCGCCACCTTTTCAAGTCATAATAAGGTCTACATCCGACAAGTGTTAATTAATGATCAAACTATCACTATGGTAAATTGAATAATACATAGTTCCCTCATTTGTAACGCTTAGGATATAATTAATATAATGGTATCATGAGATCTGATGTAGGAATAGTCAAAAGACTCACACAAAATATTTAAATCAAAAAATAATATTTACAAAACCAAAATATGATTATATCATGCTTGAAGAGCAAATCCAAATTTAAATTGATATATATATATATATATACATATAAATATTTATAAGATACAAATTTACATTGCCTTTAGAAAAATAATTATCAATCTCTCTCTCTCTCTCTGTCTTAATAGAGAATATTAGAGTACATTCAGACAATATTGTCAATAATTCAAATCAAATTTACATACCTATTATATCATTCAAAATCAATTATTAAATACAAAATCAATGAAATAATTAAAAAAAAACCAAACTTATATACAATGGAAAAAGAACTCACATGTATGAAAATGGGACTCATATCCCCTTGGTTACGAGGTTACATGATCTCTTTCTCGTTATCAGATAATGAAATCCT
The DNA here is from genome assembly GCA_026212405.1 of Petrea volubilis. NCBI lineage: Eukaryota > Viridiplantae > Streptophyta > Magnoliopsida > Lamiales > Verbenaceae > Petrea > Petrea volubilis. The sequence goes on from CM047884.1 coordinate 16,103,696, forward strand.
TTCCATCAATCTCTTGTTCCAAAAGTAATAATTTGATTATCATGAGGATTAAGAAGATCATAAATTTTGTATCAAAAAAAAAAAAAGAAGAAGATCATAAATTAATTAATTTTCCAAAAGGATGAGAAAAAAATGAAAAATAATGAAAGAGGCGAGTACGTGCGATTGGGGGGGGGGGGGCGTGGGTGGGTTGTGATGGCAAAGGCTGGTGCGAGCAACGCAGCGTGCCGTTTAGGGGGCAAATTATATACAAAGGACACGCCTTCCCATAATGTGCTTTGACTGGTCAATGTATTGTCCCCTACGCATCAAACCATCACAGCTGTGTTCAGAGATAATGTACAAACACCATTTTAAATCTACCTTCTTCGACAAAAACTGGTTTGCTTCACAATATCAGCCTACCCTCTTCTGAGAAAAGATTGAAATCTTGTTTAGATAAGTCACATGGCTTCATTAGATTGCAACAAACATTCTGAAAGGACCGACCGCTTCCACAGTTACGAGAACAATTATAATTACGACAATGTGATACAAGAAAAGCTTGAATCGCCTATGCCATGGATAGGCATGTATATTGCTGCAGCTTCTGCAGTATGCTCAATCGCTATGGCAGCCGATGCCTTCAATGGCTTTCGAAGCAAAAAGCTTTGGTTTCCGTGTAAGTATTTCTCTCTCAACGCTTTTTCCTTGACAGTATTAGCCGTGGCAATGAAGCTGCCGGTTGATCTTACTAGTCAAATGATTGAAGTTAATGATATTCTTGTGCGGCTTAGCAGCCTGGGTTTTATGTCCACAGCTCTGGCCAATTGCATGACATGTCTGGGATCCATGGAGGGCAATGAAATTATACTGAACGTAGCTGCTATAGGCACTCTAGTGATTACAATCATGGTGAATGTCATCGTTCATAATGCCCAGATGATTAGTGTTCCTCCTCATCTACAACATTTTACTTATGTACAACGAACATATGAAGAAGTTGGATCCACTTTTTTGATGTTTGTTTTGCTTGTGACATTTTGTTCTTCGACTATCATGGTCCCAACTGCCAGGAAACACATAGAGTTGGCGTATCAGGAAATGCACATAAGAGTTTCAAATGACGAAGCGGACCAGGGAACGTTTGCTATTGATGAACTCATAGCATTGGTGAGAAAATATTCGGTGATGACACACACTGGGAGCCCCCAATTTGTCATTGTACGCTCAGTGGCATGCGTTACTCCAGGCATCATGTGTCTACTGGCGGATCTAGTTCTATTAGAGGCGTACATTAGACTGTATGTTTTAAATTATTGGAGAGTTGATTCTAGAAGTTCTTCTAATTACAAATGGTCCATTAGTTGGATTCTATACATTCAGTCTATAGGAATCGCATTGGGTACTATTGCTCCTATATCTAGATGGTTCATTGCTGCTAAATTCAAGAGCTCAATGATAGGCCGTAAAAGCTTCAAAGACCATTTGAAGGTCGAGAGTTATTGGACTCAAATATTGGTAGACTGGAGAGATAGCCCATTACCTGTACAAACTCAATACCAAAAGGTTCGAAAAAATTTACATGATGCGAAGAAATTGGTTATGAATTTCTGCATCGGTCTTCAGGTTGTCATTGTTCGAGCCGGCAAATTACTTCTCCTCATTTCAGCTTCCTGTGTGAAGGTAATTTTGTTATGCTTTCGCTACATCAAGAACTCTGAAGAATCAGGGGCTGCAGTGGAGCAAGATGTTAGCCGTTATATTGTGCTACTTGAAGGTGAGGCAGAATTGCCTAAGAAGACATTGAGGAGCATATGCAATGAAGTGGATAAGCTGATCGAGGTAGGTGGAAAGAAGAAACCCAAGAACCTAATCCAACTTTTGAACAAATCTGTGAACTTCAACGGGGTGAGAGAATTCGATAGCGAGCATATTCAAAGCTTACGATCCCAAGAACCTCCTAATTGTTGGTCGCTGCCAATAGTGACCCTCGCAAGCATTGCTGTTGCGCTTCCCAATATTACGACCGATAAATCTAACCAGTTATTGAGAAGCGTGGGAGAAGGGCTCTACTTTGTCAAACTCATAGAGAAAGCTCTCGACAGAAATGGAGAATTGGCAAGCGTCAGGAATGCAGCAGATTTCGTCTGGGTGGGAGTCGAGTTATATCACAGATGGCTAGACATTAGTCTCCAAAACACTCTTCAAGAATTGTCCGATACAGCAAAAAAAATTGTGATGGGTTTCGAGACAACTGTGAGAGATCCTCTGAGTTGGCCAATTAAGGTCATAGCTGCTAACTCCATGTACCGAATAAGCCAAACTATCCTCGGATCACATGTAAACAACGATAGCCAAACAGAGGATGATCTTCTCGAGAGATTATCCATTATGATCTCAGACATACTCTCCGCCTGCCTCACCAATTTGCCGCGTGTCATAACTTTGGAGTGTCGCAGCAGTGCCATCAAAGAAAGGGAGAAACGTGTCATGCGAGCAGCTCTTCTTCTTGGTGAGGGTAAAGAAATTCTTCAAATTCTTCAGCAGCGCAAGCTTCCCTGCTTGGATCCAGAAAAGGCAGCTTACATTGAAGAGTGGAGGGTGATTATGGGGCAAGATAATGGAAATCATGTATCTGCAAGTGCTCCAATTCAAACCTCCAATGAAGATCATGTATCTGTTGAGCTAGAGGGCTAGGTGCAATGCAGAACCAAAAGCTAAGTATCCTAAGTTGTGGAATAAATGGTCTGAAAACTATATGAATGTAGTTATTTGGTGGCTTTGATCTTGTTCACAAGCATTTCAGTTCAGATGTATCTTGTTGTCATGTTTTAAACAATTACATAACTCTGTTAATTTTTGTGGAATTGATATGAGATGTCCTCATCTTGTGTGGATGTGTGGGAAAATTTAATTTATGAATAAAATTGATGTTTTAAATTAATAATTGAATTGGTACAACTCTTCAAATAATCGTGTTTTTTTAGTCGAATCTTTGTTACTTTTCATGATCAATGGTTATGTCCTTCGTTTAAAAGAACTTTTGTGAAGAGTTGAAACTCTTCAAAAATATTTTTCATTTTCTAAAAATAAGAGTTCGTAAAACCAAAATTCATTAATTTGTTTTTTTAGTGTGTACACTAAGTAATAAAAATAAAAAATCATTGTATATTTTCCCTCATCTCATTTAGTCTCAAAAGTTATAAATACTTTAAATTCACTAGTTCTTGAGATTTGTAATGTTGTTAACTTGTTATTTCAAGAAAATCAATCATTGTGTTTTGGGAGAGAACTGTTGTTTAACTATAAGCACCAGGGCGGGACAAATTCATCTTAAAGATAAAGAGTATAACTCTTATCTCGATCTATTTGTTACTATTTTCAACATGAATCAATATACTATACTCAATAATTTAAGAAGAAAAATGTGCGATGGGGTTTTATTTTTTTACTTTTTATTCATTGTTTAATTAAAAATCTATTATTTTATTCAAAGGACCGAGGATATAATTTAAAAAAAGTATTTATAAGAAAATTATACGAAAATCCTAAAACCACCACCAATACCATTAATCTTGTTCCTCTAATTCCTTCACCTCATCGTTCTTGACTCAAAATTTGACTCACCAATGCATTACCCAATCAAATCACTCAAAATCTATCTAATTTTCACCAAATGTGTGTGAGTTTTTATGTGTTCGTGTGTGTGTGTGTTTGTGTTAGTGTGTGTTTCGTGTATTGTCTGTGTGTGCAGTGTTGTCTGTGTGTTTTTTATGATATATTATTTATAAATTAGTTATATATAAATTTATATTTTATATATAACATACAATTTTTAATGTATTATATATATCATGATTTTTTATATTATATATATATTATTATTTTATTATATAATATATATAGTTTTTATATTATATATATATATATATTATATTTAATGATCAATTTTGACCGTTCATTTTCTATGATAAAGATCCAATGGCTCCTAATAAAAGGGGTATAACGGATATTTTCATAAAAAAAAGTGTGACACCTTTAATTTTAAACTAACGGCAAAGGAAGTGAGCAAATTTTAAAAAATACGATCACTTTTTAGCCTATTTTTAAATTTTGGAGAGATTTCAACTATTCCGCCAAACCACATGAGTGATTTATGGAATTATTCCTTTAATTTATAAAAAATAAAAATATAAAATATAGTATGAATTTGATTGTTTAATTCATATACGGAACCGAGCATCGAATTCATATAATTTTTTTTATTTATCTCATGTAAACTTTTTTTTTTCTTTGATGAGTTATTGTTTATCCATAGTATAATGGTTGTCATTTACATACCATTAGTGGTTATATATTTTGAGGCATGTGGTAACATTTTATTAAAAAAAAAACACCTTTTTATGTCATGATATATTTTCATGATTTTGTAGAACCATGTACCATATTAGAAAGGTTAATGATGTTGGATAAAAGAATTGGAGAGGTTAAGGAAAAAGTATCCAAGAAGAAAAAGATAAGGTATTATAAAATATACATTGTAGAAAGTGAATGTTTTTTTTTTATTATTATTTTTTTACTTTTGCTGAAAAAAAGAAAGTTAAAATAAACTAAAAGTTAGAAGTACCTTTCAAGCTATATTTTTCAATTTCTAGTTATTTTTTTAACATTCAACCACTGCTTCTTACATTTTCTTTTTGAATATTATCCACTTTTACTATTCAAACTATTTATAATTTTCTCTACTACTTTAACTTCTTCAAAAACAAAAATATTTAAATTTTGAAAAAAAAAAAAAGTACAACAAGCATTTGCACACACCCCCTTAAGCAATAAATCCAAAACGAGTGGGGAGTTTTTGCAATTACGCCAAAATGAAGAGGAAACTAAGGCAGCCACGAATAACTAAAGGGGCTGGATCAGTATTTCAAGAACTGAAGGGGCATTTTTGCACTTACACAAGTATTGAGAGGCAATCACCCAATTTCGCCCTCTCCCTCCAAAATTTCCTTTCATTATATCAAACGAAGAGCCACTTTTATCCTCTCGATAGGGTTAGGGTTTTCTCCTTTGATCGATTTGAAAACTAGGGTTTTATACGTTGAAATTCGCGGCAAATAGAGAGAGATAGTTATGGTGAGGCACCGGAGCAGAAGCCGCAGCCGCAGCCGCAGCCCGGCGAGGCGGAAGCGTTACGACGACCCCCGCGACCGCCGCCGTGACCGCCGCTCTCCCGCCCCGTCTGGCCTCCTCGTTCGCAACATTTCTCTCAGCGCTAGGTTTTTTTTCTCGTTTCTGAATGGAACTTGCTTAATCACAACATGGGTTTTTTCGTTTTATTTCAAATTATTGTAAATTATGTTATTATTTTTTTCAAGAAAGAGGTATAGTGAGGAAAGAGAAACAAATTATTAGTATTTTTGTTGTCGAAAGGAAGATTGAATCGAGAGGAAGTTGTTCCATGTTGATGTCTTGCCCAATGGAAGATGATGAATTGATGTTTTGATTCATATGAAAATTACTGAGAATAGTTGGTGTTGTAAATGTGGTGAAAATATGAGGGGGTAATGGCTTCTAATAAATGATTGTATTTGGAATTGAACGTGTACTGATAGTCATGAACTCTCATTAAATTTGGAGTTTAAATCAAATTAATTATGTGAAATTAATTCGGTCGGATGACTCACGCTGTGGAATTTTGGAATGAACCCGAGTTGAAACCCTTCTGAAATTCTAGGAGACAATCAAACTAGAGAGGCGTGATCTTTTCTTCAATAGATGAAAAGGGGCAAATGTGTAAGTTTTTCAACCTTTCAGACCAATTAATTTAACTTTTATCCATTTAGGTCTAGCTTCCTTGGTGATATTAAGGATTTTGAGGTGCATGTGCAAATGGAATTAGTCAAATTTATGAAGTGGTAGTCGATTCTTGATATGCAGGGCAAGTGACTCAGTTTGAAATTTGGAATATGTGATGCTTCCTTTGAGCTTCATATGATCTGTCTTTGTGATAATGTAGCTTTTCTGTTATGATGGAAATATTTTCTGTCTAAAGCTAAAGTTTGCTGATCTTTTTCTCCTTCTATCTTTATCTGTTCAAAGTACTGTATATGTGAAAGGTGAATTGATGATGGTTATATGCTTGTTGGTGAAGGCCGGAAGACCTGAGGGTTCCTTTTGAAAGATTTGGTCCAATTAAGGATGTATATTTACCCAAAAATTACTACACAGGGTATGTTTCTTGGTTATGTGTTTCAAGGACCTTTTAGTGCCTTAGTGAATATATATAAATTAAGGTTCCAGTAATTTTGGTAATGAAATTGCAGTGAACCTCGTGGCTTTGGTTTTGTCAAGTTCCGTTATCCCGAAGATGCAGCTGAAGCGAAAAGTCACCTGGATCGCACAGTTATTGGTGGACGTGAAATAAGGATTGTTTTTGCTGAGGAGAACAGGAAAACTCCTCAAGAAATGCGCAGAATTACGGGCACAAGGTTTTCATTTTTATAATTTTCTCTTTCTTGTGGTTGCATTGTCTCCTCTAATTAAGGATGACATGCTTTAGTGATTACTAATTTTTTTTAATTTGGTTCTTTATGTGAAGCTCTCGGGGAAGCTACAGAAGACGGAGTCCGTCATGGTCCCCTAGACGCAGATATTACTGTTAGTGGAAATTTCAACTCTCTCTTTTTGGCTTCTTAATCCAGAATTCATTAGAACATGCCATAAATATTATAGGTTGTTCATGTTAGTAAATATTGGTTGATGCAACATCTTAGAACATTCTGAAATATATGAACTCTTTTCCATATTATATCCTAATCATCTTTCTGAAAGGTTGGGGTTTCATATATGGCAGCTCATTCACGTTCCCCTTCTCCAGCAAGGCGTGATTCGAGGTCTGTCTTAAACTCTTGCTGAGAGATTGTTTGTTTTTCACTTCCCTTATTTTCCCCTGCACAGCTGTCTTGAATATCCTGTTTTAAAGCTTCAATGTCCGGGAAATCTCAATTTATTTTTTTCTTGGGTATTTTTCTACCCGCTTCCTTGCTTTTCTTTTGAAACCCCAATTTATTTTTTTCTTAGCCGCAAGTGGATCTGAAAGGACCTTTTTTATTTTCTGCTGTGTTGTCTGTTTTTCTTGGGAAGTATACATTGGAATTTCATAGATTGAATTGAATGGCATCTTAACGATGACTTCCAAAGTTAGTTCAGTCTGCAGCATTGCAAGTGTTGACTGACACTGGAACAGAAAATAATGATGTTTTCTCTTATATTTCGGCATGTACATTTATGGAAATTTTTACCTAGTATTTGAGCAGAGAAGTTTCAGTTCTTTGACCTTTTGGGACTCAATATATGATATATTCTTGTTAGATTGTACTCGAGTTTCTCTTTAGAATGTGTTGCATGTGGTCCGGTGGATTTGAATGACACATCTGCTGATGGCCTTATCTATGCAGATCTTAATTGACAAAGAGAGACATAAAGAATTCAAGACTAATAACGAGAAATGAGAAAAGGGTTCGTAAAGTCAAAGAGTACTTGCTTTATGTTTTGGTCAATGCCTCTCCAGAAGTTTCTAATTCCAATTTCTTCATGGATAATCTTCAAACTTCATGGAATTATGTTTATTATGCCTATGGGCTTGCAAGGTTTTTGCCTTGGATTGGACAGCCCACTGATTGGTATGATGTGTGAAATGGTTACAGGATTAGAGAACTTCAATTTTTGTTTTTTAGCTTTTAAGTTTGATTTCCTAATGTTGCATATATCCAGTTAAAGAAAGAATCTAGAGCTTTCCGCCTTTCAAAGTTATTATGACTGAAGTGTGGTGAAAATGCCCAAGAAAAAGATAGTTTGAGGTTTCTAAAATATCGGGGCAAGGACTGCTTGGAAGTTTTCAGTTGCTGACGAACCTGAACACTGCTATAAAGCCTTTAACAGTGTGTGGATCAAAGTTTATATTTTTTCCCAGAAATTCTGAAAAAGATGCAGGTAAAGGTCATGCTTCAGTCATTAGATATTCTGGGAGTGGTTCGCTTGTTTCATCATACTTGTAGAATTGTTCTTAAGTCTAGTTTATTTGATGTCAATCTTGCAATAATGCTTTGGATTGGTTTACCTTGTATGAGTATCAAAGATTGTACCAGTTGGTTTGATGTGTTTACTGCCTGAGTTTGTTACTTCTACTTGAAATGCTGGGGGTAAATGTTGCAATAATTTACGAATTCTTTGCTTCTTCTGTGCAATAGAAACAGAGGTTATGGATCTAGGGATGGTTCCTACTCTCCACACCGATCAAGATCAGTATCTCCTAGGAATGAAAGACGTTACAGTTCTCGTGAAAGGTCTCCAAGGCGTTCCATATCTTTCTCCCGCTTTGCATCCCCACAAGATGAGAAAAGGCCAAGCCGCCGTTCCCCAACTCCTAGAGAAAATGGTCAGACTAGATATGCTCCAAGCAGGTCCCAGAGTCCAAGGAGGAACTCCAGGAGTCCAGCCAGGTCTCGGTCTAGATCCTATAGGTCCGTGCTGACTTTAGCTTTCGTCTTACTTGAAGAAGAAATCAAAACGAAAAAGAAAAAAAAAATTGCAATCATGTCATGTATTTGAGATATCAAATAAACAAAAACCCCTTAAATCAAATTTTTTGAAATAAAAAATTGGCGTACTGGTACATGCATTCAAGCATGACTGGCCGCAGTTTAACTGAATCACTATGTCTATCATTTTTGTTCTGCTGTGCAGTCCTCGCTGATGGTTCATCTCATTTTGTTGCTACCCTTTCTGCTGCTGCTTGCGTTTCTTGGGGAAGTTTTGTGTAGATGGTGAGTTTGACGGTGGAAACTGGAAACAATGCTTTTTGAGGGACAATTACGTTCCATTAGTTTCTTTTTTTTATGTTTAATATAACTATCTTTTTGTTAGATGATGTTTGTTTCGGAGCGACGAAGTTAGTGATGTCTCTGAATGTGTCTTTGTAACTCGGATGCTTGTAATACTTCTTGGTTTTTTTCTGGTTGAGTGAAAGTAGTATGAGCTTATAATAGATAAATGCCTGTGTTTTTGGTGGAACTTGAACCCTGTGGAGGCTCTCAAAATTCACACATATTGTTTAGTTTTAGGTATGGCTCTATATGGATAACTAAAAATTTGATCATCGTTTGTATTTATATTCGTTTATATGACAAAATATCTGTATCTAATTATGCATATTCAATTTTAAATGGATACGGATATGGTAATTAGATATTTGATCCGTTTAATACCCACTCCAAGTAAATATCTATTTGCATGTTCAACTATTTCTAATTCAATTGTATTTATTAATTATATTCAATGAATAATGTTCGAAAAAAATAATGTATATGTATGCTAAAATTTTTATGTGTTTTTAATAATATTTTATTTTTTAAAATTAATTGGTGTATTTATGGGTATAATTTTGTAAAATTCATTCAGCAATTAATACTTTTTAAAATATTATATTTTTAAAAATCATATGCTTTATATTTAATATATTATAAGATATGTAGAACTAAAAAATCATTAGTTCATATCATGTGAATGATAAATAATAAGTTATTGTTTCAAATAAAATATATGAATTTTATTTAATGGATATCATATCTTTAGAACTTACAAATATATAAAAAGGAATAAATAAGCATATATGAACTTTAGGTGTTATTAATGAAAGTGTAGGATATTTATGTGTGTGTGTGTGTGTGTGTGTATATAATATTTTGTAAATAAGTGGATCATGTTATAAAAAAAAATGACTAAATTGTATCTGCACAAATTCAAATATTTAAATTAATTGCAGTTAAATATCAATTAGTCATAATTGAATAAGATGCTTGAACACTCACAATGGGACATGGATATTTAAATATTTATAATTGAATTCAATTTTTTTTTTTAAATTATAGTTAGATATGGATATATTCGATATCCGTCCGATATTTGGCGGATATGAATATGGATATTGGTTTTAGATATCCGTCAATATTCGTATACGTACTGATATTCAATAAAATCAAATGAATAAGGATATGAAAACAGTATATCCAATCCATTTAACATCTATTTACACCGGTAGTTTTAGGCCCTATTCTTTATAATCTGATTTGGGCATGTATGTTGATGAAGATAAGCTACCACGATGTGGATTTGGTAACAAGAAGCACATTTTGTACTTGATACATATACGTGTGTGTGTGTGTGTGTGTGTGAAATGACAATTTGGACTTGATACATATACATGTGTGTACTGTGCGCGCGCGTGTGAAATAGCAAATTGGACATTTTTTTTATTTATTATAATTAATATGGCAATTTGGACTTGACACATATACATATGTATGTGTGAAACGGGTTTGTATTTGGTTACAAGAAAAGAAACAGAATTAATTCTAATCTCGGATTGACTGAAATCTATTTCCATCCTATTATACAATATAACTATTAAAATTACTTGTATCTGATGATCAGATCAGAGTCGTTTGTTTAAATTGAACAGATGTATAAATCTACTGGTTATTACCGATTAACAAAAGAAAAATCTAATGTCTATTAATATTCATTTAAATTGGAAACTGGTTTTATCCATTTAGAAAAAGTAATTAAGTTAATTAATGACCAATTGAATTATTAATTTTGGGATAAAAGAAGTATCGCTTCTAAAGTTGAGTCCGTTTAAATGGATTTTTTTTTTAGGACAGAAGCATTTATTTTTTGAAAAAAAAAATTATTTGGTTGGGCTTTTCAGAAATTATCTAAAATAAACTTAAATAAAAACAAATCTTTAAGTATTTTTAATTAGTGTATTTGAATAAAAAAAATTACTTTATTTTTTTTAAAAAAATCTATTATAGAAAATACTGTTGATAGCACTTTTAAAAAAAACAAATAAAAAAGGTCTTTCCGAACGGGCCTTTATATCTAAAATAGGAACACAAGTATTAATACATAATACGAAACGTTAAAATGGGCTGGGCTGAAACTACAAGCTTTCCCAAATGTACAGAGTCAAACCCAAAATCTCCTTCACGCTTTCACTACAGATCTCTCTCTCTCTCTCTCTCTCAGTCGCGAGTTCGTGACTGGTAATTCTCTCACTCCGTTTTTCTACGGAGACACACACACACACAAACACATACTTATGCATGAATCCTTGCTCTATTTTCCTTTTCACTACCACCATGCTTGTATTAGCTCATAGATTTATGTGTATATACCGTGTGTACTAAGTGTTTGATGTTATTCCTCATAGAGAATTTCTCAAAGATATACCATTCAAACTGCATTTAGCATTTTTCTTGTATTAGTTAGAGCTGCCCACCTGTAGTTTCCAAGGTAATGGTGTGTATTTTTACCTATTCCCTGTTTGGTTGGATTGGAGCTCGCAACAGTGGCATTTTTCTCAGGATTTGATTGGTTTATTAGTTTTTCATCGTATGCACAGTAATATAAGTTTAAATTATTTGTGCCCGTTAAAGTCTTGATGATTTCTTTATCATATGTACAATGCATTAGAAGCTCATGTTGTTGGTTATCTGTTTATCTCCCCATGTGTAAGCATTAAGCTAGGATGTGGAAAGATGAATTGTTTGTTCTGCTTGTATAGTTAAATATGGGTGACAAAAAGAAGGCTGGTGCTATGCTGGTGAAGCTCGTCTCGGCTGCTGGGACAGGATTCTTCTATGTGGTGACGAAGACCAAGAGGCTTCAGAGTAATAACATAAAACTCGAGTTTCGGAAGTATGACCCTCGTGTGAATCGCCATGTTTTATTCACTGAAGCAAAGATGAAATAAGTTGTACTCAGTTCTTGGGACCAACATGTGTGTTTTAAGTTTTCATCTGTCTTTCAATTAATGATGTTATTGTTTGCGTATACAACTATTCCAGTGAAGTTTGGTTAAATAGGTTTATATCACATACGAATCGGTCTCTATTTTTCTAATATTGATAGGCTTGTTATTATTGAATGCTATCTGAAATCCGGAATTGTGCATTCTTGAAGTTGCTAATAGGCTAATTTTGGTCTCTCTTGGCTTGTTGCTCATTGAGATTTTTAGTTGACAATTGTGGTACTCATATTTTTAATTGCTTCTCCGCCCCCTCTAGTCCATTAGATAAAATCAATTCAAATCTTATGTAACACCATTGTGTCACTGATCCTATCACACTCATCAATACACACTTCATCGATGATTGAGATTTGAAAAGAGAAAAAAATTGTGACATGGAACAATGATAACAATTATCTTTCCAAATCTCGACTGTCACGAACAAGTGTTTTGTGTATTAGTGAGTGCAGCAAGATCGGTCTGAGATAAGATGGCTTGCTTGACTTTTTAACTAGCTGTGAAATTTGGTTCTCACTTTTACAGTTGGTCACTTTGAGGGTGCCACACGAGATGTTTAGCTAGGAAGAGGTGCATTATCTTGTGTATATGGATCCATAGGATATGCTTGTGGATAGTCTTTTCATTCAGACTATACATATTGTTAAACTAATATAATGCTACTGGTGTAGCAAAGGTTTTATTAAGTTATCTCTTTGACTGTATTAGTTTTCCATTACCGAATTTCGGAAGTTGACAGGGGCAAAGTTGGGCTCATGGATGACCGAGGCAAACAGGGATGCCTTGGTCAAATAACAAGAATTTTGCATGGAAATTATACTCAGCTGAATGAAATATTTGTCATCTGTTTGATCTTTTCTTTTCCTGTCAGTCAGCTTAATATTTGTTTAGTACTGATTCTTTTCCTTTCAGTCAGCTTAATATTTGTTTAACGTTGACTTTCAAGGTTTATCTATCATTCATGATGGCTGACCAGATTTGTGCAGATTGATACCTCTCCTTTATCTTACTGAAGTTTGTCTTGTTCTTTATTAGGGAAAACTACACTTAGAACCCCTGAAGTTCGAACAAATTATAGCTATACCTCCTTAGATACGAAAAATTACACATACCTCAAGGGAGGTTTGGGTCCGGCAAACAGGGAGTGCATTCCGGTCACTAATACATGATAAGCTAAAAATATACACACATTGATGTCCACAATTCATGCAACATTGTGTTGTTTTGTTGAGGTTTTGTGGTATTTAAGAAGAAAAAGAAACAAAGGAACGAGACATTAATTCGGACATTAACAAGTATATTTTTGGCCCTTGAAACACAATTTCCTAGGTTATATATCCCTTCACTCAAAATCGGGATCGAAGCAGGTGGAATTACAAGAAAGGACGAGATAAAACGGCCTTGGATGTTTGAATTCATCAAGCCGTTTCGTTGCGCACACACGGAGGAGCAACAAAACAGCCATGACCATTTCAATTGACAAAGCCTTGTTGGTGATCTAGAGGAGGCCAAAATCGTGCATGAAAAAAACGGCTTAGGCCGTGTAAAATTGCCCAAGGTATGTTGATTGGCCAAGCCGTTTTGGCATTACTGAGGAGGGAAAAATCTCGTACAACAAAACGGATGAAGCCATGTTAGATTGATCGAGCCGTTTCTATGCACCAAGCAGTTTTCGATTGCTCCCTATACAAGGAAACTCGTCTCTTTTGACTACATTCACCCTACCACTATTTAAGAATATATTGTGCACGATTTTCGGGTACTTTCGGCTGATTTTTGAGTAGGAGTTCGAGGATGGAAGCTCAAGAAAGGTGACAATTCAAGGATCAAGTTCTTCCATCCCTTGAGATTATCGCCGAAGCTTAGTTTGCTTTTATGATTTCTTTTAGTTTTAATGTTTTTATATTGTTTTACTTTTATTATATCTAGCTAAATAAATTATAGAGTTCTAGGCTAATCATCGATGAAACTCTTGTAGTTTTTGTTGCATCCCTTTTGATTTTAATTTACAAGCTTCTTATCTATAATTCAAATTTTCTTTACTCAGTTATTCGTTAATTTTTGGCTAATTTTTATAAGCTTTGAGATTTATATTTGACTACGAAAGGGTATGTATAAAATCTGACTATTTGCATTATAAACATAAGGAACGCATAAGTTAGAAATAATCATGCTTTTATGAGATCGGTTAGATTAATTAGCGAGAACTTTTTAATTAACACGACTCTTGAACACAAAGGGTCCAGAGATACGTATGTGATCACGAAAGTAGACATATAGAATATCTTGGCACGTTTGTTTTACTTTCGAAACTAAATTACAAATATTTTCGTGAGTTGGATCGTGAGAAAAAGTATTGTTAATATCAAAAGGGGGTCAAATAACTATAAGGGGAGATTCGATAGACGATGCCTATGCCCTGGTTCGTTTTTATTGATTTTTCCTAATTATACTTTATTTGCTTTCTTGTATTTCATAAACTTTCAATCAATTTTCGAAGTTTAAACAGTAGAGAATTTATAAGTTTGGTGCTTGGTGACTCATTCGTCATGGGAACGATGCTACACTTTTCATTTTATTACTTGAGCTACCTGTGCACTTGTAGAAAATTAGCAACAATACATTGTGATTTGCTTATATAAGAAAAAAATTATAGCAGAATTCCAGTTTTACCTTTTTCCCAAAAAATCAAACTTTTTTATAAATAATAATACTCTTATTGGAATTAATAATTGTCATGAAGGAAATAGACAAACTCATCATTTTATATTTAACCTGAATTGTGGGATTTTTTTTTTTCCCTTAACATTCCAACAAAGATAACAAAGTCATTTTATTATCTTTTCCTTGAATGTTAGCCGCACCCAAACCTCAAGTGAGGTATGTGTAATTTTCCATACCTAAGGGGGTCCAGCGGTAATCTGACCGAATCTCAGGGGTCTAAGTGCAATTTTCCCTCTTTATTATAATCTATATGCATCAAGGTATACAGTGGCTGAAGCAGAACTAGACACTTGACAGAAAGCAAGAACTCAGCTGATGCCGATTCAAGGAAACATATACTCATTGAAAGTTGAAACAAAACATGTTATTAACTGCAAATGTTGGACCAATTTGTGGATCAATTTGTGGCTTTTGTGGGATCTAATTTGTTGAACATTGTTTCAGCTATTCTGAGGTCTGAAATGTTTAAATATTTTGAATGATTCTTTTGCTTGTCTATGTTGTTTTTCTTCTTATCGACAGTTACATTATGTTTGGTTTTAGGATTTTAGTGGGGAAAGGAAAAGAAAATAGGAAGAAAAAATATTTTTCAATGTTTGGTTATTAGGGAAAAAGAAAGAAAATGGTAAGGAAAGAAAAATAGAAAGAAAATATAACATAAATTGAGAAAAAATATTTTCCTTTCAATTATGTGAGGAAAATGAAAGAAAAGCAATATTGTTCTCTCTAGCACTCTCTTACTTTTTAAGCTATCATCTCATTTTTATTGCTCAAACTAATTGATTTTCTGGATATATTTAATACAAATCTTTTTTTTTTTTTTATGAAATTAATTGATTGTTTGGATTTTTTTTGGGTGTGTTTTTATATTTTTCTTTAATTTACAATAATAACCAAATAAAATGGAAGACAATTCTCTAGAAAAATCATTTTCCTTATTGTTTTCTCTAACAACCAAACAAAATAAAAAATTTTAAAATTCTTGTAGTTCCTTTTCCTTTTCTTAACATTTTCCTTTCTTCCTAAAATCTTAGAACCAAACAAAGACTTAATCCCTGAGTTTCTACAGCCGCCTTTCGGGATTAACAATTTCTACCGTTCCGGTTGAAATTTCTCTGA
Organism: Petrea volubilis; assembly: GCA_026212405.1. Classification (NCBI taxonomy): domain Eukaryota; kingdom Viridiplantae; phylum Streptophyta; class Magnoliopsida; order Lamiales; family Verbenaceae; genus Petrea; species Petrea volubilis. The sequence continues at coordinate 16,119,393 of CM047884.1, forward strand.
GTTGGTAAGTTCTCAGCACCTCATTTCGGACTGCTAAGCCGTCGTTTAGTGGCCGGCGTTACGGACTTACAGTCTTGCTTAGACTGTTCTAACCTAAAACGATATTATTTTCCTCAGTCATCTTCCCATGAATAAGTAAATGCTCACTTCCTTGACTGTCTTGAGTTTATTATTATTCTTTATCCATGAAGATATTGAATGTTTGGTGATGTTGATTTGGTCATTGCTTTTAACTTTTCTTATATCACTTGCTTAATATTTTAATGAAGTGATTCCATGCCTAATGAGATGCAGTTGATATGCTATGTACTGATTAAGTCATATAATAATTCTGAGACTTTTTGGGACTTTCAGTGCCATAGTTTAAACAAAGATTCTCGGTCCCTCCCTCTCTCTCTCTCTCTCTGTGAAGTTCTATGGTTAATTTAAACACTGGCTGAGTACTGATTAAGTCATCTGATTCTAAGGTTTTTTTTTGGGTTTTTCAGTGCCATAGTTTAAACAAAGATTCTCTCTGTCTCTCTCTCTCTCTCTCTCTCTCTCTCTCCGATTAATTTAAGCACTGGCTGAGTGTAAGCAGGTCTAATGTGGCAGCTGTTGGTTGCTATGCTTTGGGGCATAAATTGTTGTATAGATATATATATAAAGATATAATTTACAGGTTACACTTTGTGGACAATATGGGCATAGAATCTTGCCTTTTGGACTCTTTTCAATGGTCAAATTTTTGCCCTTAATATATTGCATGAAGGCCAAATGCCCAGCTCAGTTTGATAAATTTTCTATGGCTGCAGCCAAATTCTTTGAATAGTGTGAGTTTGACATTCTCAATATAAGTAATACTATGGTGGAAATTCTCTCAGGTACTCAATTTGCAATAGACAAATTGCTTATGTAAGAAATAGTAGAAAGAAAGGAATTTCGAAAGAAAATAAAAAGAAAAAAGGGGTAGCATTGATAGATCACTGAATAAGAATGCTTGAATGGGAATCGTCTTAGCAACTAGATACAGACACGGGTCATGTAATGACCTAGGAAAAATCATGTAATTTATTCACAATTGCATCTTCTCCATGCATAAAAGTCCAGACTACTTATTTATATTATTTTTGAAAACTAATGAGTATTTAATAGACGAATTTTTCAAGAATGGTAATCAAAATTCGAAAATTAGTACTTTACCGTTCAAATTGTACATTAATCTCAAAATCAAACTAAAATGTGAAAATAACAAGTAATTAAAACATCTCCAAGAAGCATAAGATTTTATATCAATTATTTAAATATTAAGAAATATCGGGTCATTACAGGTCAAATCCGCCGAGAGAGGAGAGAGAATTTTCATGAGAGGAGCTGATTCAGTACATACTAATAATTCTTATATGTCAAGATGCAATTTAACAATGTATATTTCGAAAAAAATTACAAGAAAACTAAAGTTTGTTCTTGTAAATGTACATATGACCATCATTTGATTTCTCTTAAGCCATATGACACCCATTCGGATATGCATTGAAGTGTCCAGTGCAAATTAAGCACCGATGAGGAGTCTAACCCCTGTGGAAAATGGACATCGTAGGCCAATGAAATGATCGGTCCTAACTTTAGAATCGTGTGTAGCAATTCGAAGTGGATTTTTGGAATTTTAGGAAAATTTTTGAATGTCTGGTGTAAAAATTTCAAACAGTAAGAACTAAGTCATATATGAGCAGTGGTATCTACAACAGTGGATGTGTGGATTAATGCTTATTTAGGCTTGTTAATAGACAAGTATTATTCCAAACCTATTCTTGTACATCTCTTATTCAAGTTTCACCCAGGTCCAAAATTTTTAAGCTCTATCCAGGCTCATATTAATACTAGTGTATGTGTAAGGAGAAGGTGTTTACCCATTCATACCCATTGGATATTCCTGTTATTCAAGGAGTGTGTGTGCGACAGTTTGAAAAAAGTACTTTGCTGCTTTTTGCTTTAAAAAAAAACTACTTTAAGTGTTTGATTTTTGCAACTTCTACTTAAATTAAGTTGAAAAAAAAAGCAAAAGCTGAGAAGTTGGTATGAAGCTGTTTAAAAGTGTTTCTTGGTATTTTCGTAAATAAATTGAACTTTTTGAACGATTACCTACCAACTTTTGACTGCTTTTCACTTTTATTTTCAAATAGTCCACATTTTTACTATAAACTTTTAACTGATTCTCACTTTTATTTCAAATACTCCCAACTTTTATTATTCAATTTTTTTTCAACAACTTCAACTTATCCAAAAACAAAATCAATCTCAAATACCCTCTTAATATGTTAATTGGGTTTGGATCTAAAACAAGTCGCATGTATGGGGATATATTGGATTTGGGCCTTGTTTGGATAAAACCCCACCCATTGATAGACATATGCAAGCTATTTGATATTCCGACACTCGTATATTTAGCACGGGTCTTATATGTATGGATATTAATTGGGTCTTGGCCTGAATCGGATAAAATCCTACTCATTAATTAGTTTTTGTGAACTGTTCGATAATTTGACATCTCTGTGTGTGTGTGTACAAAAGAGTTTCCTAAAACTTTCAACTGTGAACTATCGTTTTTCATGTAACATGATTGTGCATATAATTAACACGTATCGACGGAGATTAAGACAAGTGCCTAATCTTGGTTAATTATCAGTGGCTGAAAACAATTGGTTCATGGTTTATAGCCTTAGCCTGTACATAGTACCCTCGTGGAGTTTGATGAAAATCTAATCCAAGTGGCATATTGATTACCACTAGTTATGGAACTGTCAACTGTATATTGTTTTTTTCTTCTTTTTCCCATTTTCTTTGTACTGCATGTTACGTCAAACACAAAATAAACATTGATAATTAAGAAGTCTATATATAGTTAATAATTGAGTTAGAAGTCCTAAAAATCTTGTTTTGTTTCTACTTTTATAGTTTTGCCATTCTATCAATTCGAAGAGATTGACTTGGCAATAACAATTCGAATCTTTTATTGTCTAATCACATTATATTTTTTATTATATTTATTAATATATGTTACTTATATTGATAAATAGTTCAGATAAAAAAATAAAAAAAAATTGATAATATGAAAAAAAATATATAAAGATTCTCTTTCTTTATCTCGACTGTTCATCAATACACGTGGCGTGTATTGTATTGATGAGTGCAATAGAAAATTTAACACGATTATATAATAGAAGATACGAGCTGTGGCAAAACACCTTTTTTTTTTTTTTTACTAAACTATGTTTGGGTTTTTTTTACTTTTCTAAATATGGTATTTTAAGCATCCTAGTATGTGATGTTGATAATTCTTTAATTCTTTTATCAAAGCTTAAAACGTAATGCCGAATTTGGTTTAGTTTTCTAAATATTTTTTCAATTTGAAAATATGTCTTTTTTTTTATCTCATTCTTTGAAATATTTTCTAGGACTATATTATAAAAGAAATACTATTTTCAAGTCCTCCCACCCTAAATTTCAAAAATTTGTTCCTCATTTTCAAAGGTTAAAGTTTTACCCTTCAAAAACACTTGTTATGTTATATTTAAAAGCATATGAGTTCAAATATTATTTCTTCAAAATGAAATATTGCAGATAGCAACTCCGAATAAATTTTAAAAATGTTTTTCACAAAATGAAAAATCTATTCATAACATGCATTAAATTTTGAGCGAGTCCCATCAAATGCAAAGGATATGACAAGAGCGATACCAAACAACAGATTCTACGTATCTAGCATGAAACACATTGGCGTTTGGCATTATTTACATTTGATGTCCTCTATCGTGCATGAAACACATTAGCAATAATCACAATTGTGACATACTATGTTTGACCAATAAATGCTAAACTTTTCACATCAAGAATATATATAGATATATATATATATCCCGTTTTTGACAGTACGAGAAGTATTTCGAATCTTAATAATGTGTCCATTTTTAGAGGTACGATGAGTGTAATACTAATGTTTAAAACCTGACAATGTATATAGTTTGATAAATACGTACCTTACTTTTAAAAGTATGAAAAATATAATGCTACGGATAGTGTGTGTGGGGCTTAATGGACATATATTTTATTTTTAGAGGCGTAGAAAATATAATGTTACGGATAATATATGTGATTGGTGTGTATAAATATTAAAAATAAATAAATGTATATTTAGATGTT